>JANUSC010000735.1:0-51089 GCA_025200525.1 Camellia lanceoleosa | reverse complement strand
ATTTTTACTTATCTCAAAAGGTGCCAGTTAGGGTTAGATGTAAGACATGTTATTACTAATATTGTTTCTTTTGCTTTGAGTCTCCAAAAGAACTTTGATCTCTGTCTTCATTCCCATACAACACGTGTGTATCAAAATGATAAAAAATGGACACAAAATAAAGCCTGTTCGCAATGTTTCAATTAACCATATCTGCATTCGCTTTTATCCATGGTATAGATGTAGTATCCTATGTTGATGTTCACATTAGCATTTACTATTCAGTTTCAGACTTGCAGTGAAGGCACATTATTATGAGTCCCAACCATTGATAAGAATACTGGAGCAGTCTTTACTGATAATGCTAGTAATCATGAAGTTGGACGTCTCTTGCACAAATAAAAGGGTTTAAAAGTTTCTGATATTTATTATAACATATATAATTTTTGTTCAGAAATTTTTTTGAAGTTGGTCCCATGAACGATCCATCTGCTTCTGCTGCTCCAGTTCAACAAATGCCCAAACAGGTACTCTTTTTTGAAGCTAATTTGCATGAAAATAATTCAACTTACATACTAAACTATACTCCATTTAAGAAACCTTTTTTTGTTTGCCTACTTAATTGACGATAATGGTTTTGCTTAGTGGCTAAAGTTTAGTCAAATGATATCATAAGGTCAAGCTTTAGCAAAATTCAAAATTGTTCATTCAATTGTATTATTCAGGTGCTTACAGTCTAACATGACTCTTCTTTAGTAACTTGTTATATCAAACATAGATCAGGAAAACTATAATAGCACAAGCTTACTTGAATTGGAATTATTCACCCAAAAAGAAGCTTACTTGGAATGGTAAACTGTTTGTGACTTCTTGAGAAATATCTTCTGGGGTTGTGTTGTCATCACAGTGATCATTTTGCAATTACAATGTTATTTCTGTAGAATAAACTAGGGAAAAAAAAAAGGAGAGAGAAAAAGATATCTATTGGATGCTTTTACAGATCTGCCATATTTGTCCATGCATATGCTTTTAGAGATTTATGTTTCTCGGTATTATATGTTGAATTGAGTTGATTCATTGAGTAGCACATTGAGTCAACTCAGTGGGGTTGGCTCAGATTCTAGAAGAGCAAGTGGACAAGTTGCACTTCCAGAACCTAAACCTGCAGCATCAACTTGTATTTGTTTGTTCTCTTAAAATTAGTGAAATCTGCTCCTCATGGACGAGGCGATTTGCCTAATCAATGAAATCTTGTGTGTTTTTGTTGGGTTGTTTGTTTTGTGTTTGTTTTTGGGCCTTTGGGCACAACATTATATTCTCTTAGCCCCTGATTGTTTACCGTATATAAGGGCGGATATGAGGGTGGGGCTGGATATAATATGAGGTGGGTCCTACTTGTTTTCTTGTTTCCCTATATCCCGTGGTTTGGTTGCTAGGAGTCCGGATAGTATATGATGCAAAGATATGCAATACCACGATGGTATTGTATATCCCTCACCATCGGATATAGGAAATCTTTTATCCAAAGGTGAAAAATAATTAATTTTTTCTTATCCCATCCTATATCTTATCTTAACCAAAGATAGTATAAGTGACCCCAAGAGTATATATAATTCATCTCATATCTTATAAATATATAATATCCTATATTTTTCCTTAGGTATTACATATGCTCCTCAAACTCTTATATCGAGTCCAGACAATCAAACGGGCCTTATGCCTTTAATGTATTAAACAGTTGAATTTGTTGAATTCTCTTACAGCAACAAATTGTTGAATAGGATTCTGTGTGCAAATAAATCAAGAAACTTGATTTTCTAACCTCTGCTAATTGATTAGCAAGTTCATTTACCATGTTTCTTGCTTAATAAACCTTAATTACCAAAAAAAAAAAAGTTCATTTACCATGGGAACACATGCTCTTCTTTCTTTGTTTCATTTATTTTATTGAGATGTCATCTCTGATAAAAAAAATTTAAAATTATTCTGCAGGTGTAGGTATTATTATTATTTTAGTTATATTTTAGCTCCTTTAAAGAATCATTAAAAACACCGCATGCCCATTTGATTTGATCTAGAAGGACTAACCCACCACATTTTTTATGTTGAGGGCAATACCTGATATTTAATATTTTCTTCAACTTTGATCTAGTTTCTATCAACATCTAATTGTATCGATGTTTTCAATAATATATTCATTCTTGGTAAAAATTTATCAAAATATATATATATTCATTCTTGGTAAAACTATCAATTATGTATCCTCAGATGACTTCACTTACTTTCTTTTACATGTGGGAGCAGGTGCTGCTAACACAACTTGGGACTCTAGAGCTTCTCCAGAAGACATGGAAGAGATGTGGAATCATCCTATTGTTAGTAAGGAGGAGCAAATCTGGGGAGAAACAGGAAAAGTGCGATTTTCTCATGATGCTGAGAATAGACCTTTATCTTTCTCGGTAGAGTTAAGGGTAAGATTAAATAATATGGATCTGCAAAATATTTATTTTCGTGCATGTATTTGTCATAACTGGATATTTTGAATGCTTCCTGCTGCTATATTCTCATGCTACCCCTGCCTCCTTCATCTTCTTTTTACTGGTCGCCATTTTCCGCTTCATTGGTTATCTATAAGACAACTAAGAAAGCATAATTTATTTTCCATGACCAGTTGACAAACTTCACTCAATCTTTGAATAGTTACCATCAGCTACTGGATTAGGGCAGGTTTTGCACTTAATTTAAACACAAAAGGTGGTATATAGGTAAGCTAACTTCCATAATCAAGGTAATCAAAACATGTTGGAGCTCTTTTGGTGACAGCATGCAAACTGTGGGAAGTAATTGTCATTTTCCATCAATTGGATTTTGATAGTTGTGAGAATCTGAACACATTATCTCAAGAAATCACAATCACTTCCCACATTCTTTCTGGCCCTCCTTGAGTCATTTGGGAAGCTTTAACTTGTTTTTTCTTTTTTTGCTAGGTGAGATTTTCCATAAAAATATATGAAAGAATAGAAGTCAAGTACAAAGAATCAAGAGGGGCATACATACCCCTTGTACAAAATGTACGAAAAACACAAGGTCATAACAGTAAAAATTTTAGATCATTTGGACTAATGTTGTTCCAGGACTGAAGGAGGGATAGACTAAATCCTGCAGTGGAGGTCAGGGAATTTAACTGGGTGGCATTGACTCTCTTTTTCTAACATGTTGCCTTTTTCTTGCAGGCAATTGCAGAAATTGTACTGTCAAAACACTTTAGTACAAGAGGAGTAAACCAGTAAGTACTCTAGATGGTTTGAGGTGTTTATTCTGGTCACAGTTTCACCATACATTCAAAGGAAGCCTGACTAGTCAAACCATGCTCTTAGGGAACTATCATCCTTGTGACAAAACCCATTGTTAAGTCACCACTAGTCCCAAAAGCTTGTTGTTAGGAAATGAGCCCAACAATGTATATCGTTATCCAACATCATGTTATATTAATTACTTTTTAAAGCTCTTTATTCCACCACCAAAATAATTTAGATGATGGCCCACTATCTTTAGATTTCCATTGACATTGTTTCATTTGTAATTAATTATAATGTTCATAGCCCTTTTCAACAGTTCTGTTCTCCATAAGATGTGGCCATTGAAGCCACCTCCTATAATTTTTTTTTCCCATTTTTTTTATCCTTTCTACTATTTAATGCAAATCCTTCTGAAATTGTCACATACTTTCTTACATTCATCTATTTCACGTAAGTGTATTCACTAACTAATCCATATTTAAATTCAGAATTACAACCAATTCATATCATTGTGCTTCCTTTAATTAAAGTTTATGTTCTTTCTTCTTTTTGTTAGATGCTTGCTTGGTGAGATTTAAAAGCTTGGGTTGATAAATATAGAGGTGGATTCAACTGCTATGAAACATCTGGAGTCAAATAACCAAAAAATTCAAATAAAAATAAAGAGCAAATTTGAAAAAGATTAAAAGCATACATTTCAAAATAGTAGACACCTCATTGGAGCACTCAATGCAACATTGTCTTTAACGGTCACCTCTCAACTTTGTAGGATTTTGTTGCAAAATCTAAATGAAACCAAATCTTAGTTGATTGATTCACAATGTTTATAAGCTACAGGCTTTATTTATTATTGTTATTTGAGGTAGAAGGTGTAACGATTTGGAAAGACACGTAGAAAATCACAAAAACACTTTGAAAAGTATGATCATGCGATCCTATGAATCGATCCACAATCCCATTATGCTACTATTGCTTATTTTATTTAATCCTAGTTACTTGAAGTTTCTATTCTTGATCTTTTCTTTCTCGACTCTTCTACTTGTTATTGTCTTTGTTTTTTGTTTTTTGGTTTTGATTTCCTTCCTAAAATTCACTGGTGTGCAGACGGTTTTGTGTGCTCTTGCTGGGATTGTTAGCATGCTTTGAATGGGGTTGGACCTCGCCCAGGAATAATGGGAATTGACTACCCCACAGCTTGCTGGCTTTACAAGTATGTGAATTCCAGGGCTCAAACTGAATGTTTGTTTTAGAACATTGTAATGCAGATGTGGATAAACAGTCATAGTGTATGTGAAGATGGGGACTTGAATCCAAGCAAGGGGGTCTCTATCATCTCCTGCTTAACCACCAAAGCTCTTTGGCATCATACACTATGGAATAAAATAAAAAAAGTTCAACATCTCATGCTCTTTAAGATGGTGTTTATTAGCAACTTTGTCATTTTGGCTTGTTAGGATATCAGGATACCTCGTTAGAATGAATTGAATTGATCCAATTGCCTTCGAATTGGAAATTATCATAATAAATGGAGCATAATCAAATTGATGTTGATTAAAATTAGAAATCACTAATTTTTTTAACCTCCATATGCTTCTTGCTGAACAAATTGTTAAACAGATATTATACATTTTTAGTGAAACTAAAGCAGAATATGCTTATTCCAAGCCTGAAATTTGCTTTTAATGTTTGCTTCTGATGTGTAGGGACTTGGGCTACAAGGCTTACATAGTAGAGTCCGTTGATGATCTAACGGCCTTTTGTTTCTTGTACTTCGGCGCTGCCTATTTGGCTTGGTTATCACAATATGAAGGGAGGTAATACTTGTCAAGTGTTCTTCTTGATTGAATATATTTTGTCTGACTTAATGATTATCATCTGGTGCCAAACCAGGGAAAGGACCCCACAGTTTGTTGTTCAGGCTTATCTTGCAGGCCAAAGAATGTAAACCTTCAGGAGACTGGTCCTCTTGGCTTAAATTTGAGGAAGCATTAAGTCGATATGGAGACTCAAAGAAGTAGGTTTCACTTCATACTATATATATGTTAACACTATGATTCTGTGTTCATATTTTTGATGGTGAACGTTCTTTTGCAGGAACAAGGAGCTGCACCATTTTATGTTTATCGCTTATAATTTAGGGCGGTTTGCGGAGGATCCATTATTTTTGTTGCAATGTTATGAATGAAAGCTTGGGGTGGAAAAGACAAATAAGGATCCATTATTTTTTGTTGCAATGTTATGAATGAAAGCTTGGGGGTGGAAAAGACAAATAAACAGAGACGATAGTTGTTGTACAGAGATGTAAATCATGTACTGTTAAAATAATATTTATGTGCAACTTTTTCATACCGGGGTCTGCTTGGTAGAGTTAGGGAAAATGATTATAACTTATAGCCTAATTTTATAACTTATAACTGCGGAACATGCTGATTTTTGACTTATAAATTAAGTTTCTTCTTCCCCACTCAAAGAATAAGTTGATTTTTGACTTACAAAAAGCTATAAGTCAGATTGTTGTCAACTAAACACATCAAAATAGTTTAAATTAAGCTAAAACCTAAATAAGCCTTACCAAACAGGCCTTCAGAGGGTACTTTTCTGTAAGTGTATACAAACTAAGTTTTATCCAGTAAAAGGTGGTTAATATAAATTTCTACAAATTTTTGCTTCTTGTACCCTTTGTGTGAGTCTTTCAATTAATACCAAATTAAAGTGATGTCTGTGCATGGTGGAGACTTGAAGTGAGTAAAATGGAAGTAGCAGAATCCTATTTGGGCTATGGGCCAATAAATCAAGTTTGGGTGTACGATGACTAAGAGAATCTCTAACTATGAACTTTTTTTTCATCAACCGAGAAAAAAGGACGATTTTCTCAATTTGATACTACTGGCTCCAACGGTGAACATCAAAAGGGGAGGGTGATCATGGACGACCGCCAACCAAACCCAGAAGGCCATTATTATTTTTTTCACCCACTAACAATGCATGGCCAAATTGAAGAACAAAATTAATCAAGAATTACAGACAACCCAAATGAAATTAAGGACAACCTAGATGAAATTTAACCTTAAGACACGTAACGGCAATAAAGATTAGAAGCTCAATTCCTCAAGAAGAATTGCACGAAGAACGTGAAGTAGGAAGGCAAAGAGACCAACATCTATGTAACTTTAAATGGAGTTGTATAGCTTGATTTGACTCACTAGATGATTTATTAGGGAAGCTCATAATCTTCTCTGTTCTATGCCTCTGATTTGCTATTTGGGTTCCATTGTTTTTCCTCGAATTCCGATCTATCTCTTTCATTTTATGGGTATTGATTTACTGAGTTTGGTGTCTTGAAATCCCAATAGTTTTGTCGATTAGGTCTTGCACACTGATATTCTGTTTTTCAGCAGAGTACTTGCTACTACCATTGTTACTCATTCGAGCTATCAATTTCTTCTGGGTTTATATCAGATCTTCGAAATAGGCTATTTCAACTGTCACGACTCAAACCCGTCCCTAAAAGGTTAGATCAGAATCGCCAAGAATCCTAGATTACCACAGCCCACTGCATAAAACATAACAATCGGGGCTCATGGTTAAGACAAAACACTACAATCCAAAGAGTCAGGCATTTATATGAATATACATTTACATGCCAAAAATGTTAATTTATCCACTATTGTACATAACATGGATCAAAAGATCATATACAAAACATAGGCACTTGTCTAATATAACTCAAACCAAAACTCATATAGCCTTCCAGGCCTAGCCCCACTGAGGCACACAAGACATCTGGTTGGCTTCAAACTACGACTAACAAGACCCCGCCTAGGCTTGACTTCGAGGGCTTACCTATAAATGCATAATACACACAATGAGCTAAAGCTCGAAGTAACATTAACGTAAAGGGTTAGTGAATCTAACTCCAACATTTCATATAAATCCATAAAACATAACATTCATATACATAATCATACTCATCATAGAACATACATAATGGCATACCCATAGAACATAACATGTGTCGACTAACGACAGAGTAATCGGTCCCGACACCGATTAAACATATATCGAGATTCAGAATCGGGTCATGGGCCTACATTTCTATGCCGCCCCCATGACTCAAGCGCATGGGCTCAAGACTTTCATGTCGCCCCCATGACTTCAATTATCTATGGATGCCATACTAGATTCGCAAATCAGACATTCGCTCACAGCTTAAAATCACATTTCAAACATATCATATCATATCATATAATATAGCATTCAAATATGTTGCATATCAACATAACTTTACGTAAATGTTACTTATGGGTTTCCAAAACCGGTTGCACAGCTTCACCTCTGACCGCAATTAACAACATTATAACACATTTCCTTAACATTCATCATCGATAAATCATATCATTCATGCCATTACATTCTTCTTTACTTCATTTCATGCTCAATCTAATCTTTCTTTTACTTTAATTCATGCTCATGAGATACTAAATGATGCAATTAACATGTTAAAATCACGAAACAACTTCCCAAACTTTTCTCGAATAGGCCCTCCCGCCGAAGCGCCCACTTGTCCGGCCGAGCGATCGCATAATTTTCCAAAACTGGCCGAGAGGCCGATTTTCACGCCGAGCGACCATGCGAACCAAATTTCGACTTTTCAAAGCTTCAATCTTCCCTTTTGCCAAATCCACTTCAATCTTATGAAATTCAAGTCTCAAAATACTTGATCAACAACATGATTTAACCATTAACACTTTAAAACAAAACCCACAAGAATCTTTTAGAAGATCACACTTGGACCAAAATGGAAAACCATAAACATATACATACAAGCTTCATATCTCTACATTCATGGAGATTCTTCCTCAAATATACAAATAGACATGATTCATACTACTTTAAGCCATGATCTTGAGTTCAAATGCTAGATGCCAAGAATCAACAACCAATTTCATGAAAATCTTACCTTAATTACTTAAATGGAGGAATTGAGCTTAATTCCTTTCTTTCTTTTTATCTTCTTCCCTTTCTCTCTTCTCCACGAATTCTCTCTTCTCTCTTCCAGATTTTTCTTCTCTTTTCTTTTTGAGTCAAAATGAGTCAAAGCCTTATCTTATATCATATATATCAAATAAATAAACATTTGTGCCATAACTTTGAGCCAAACAAGACTTAGCTTATCTGCATAAAATTCAGTCATCAATTTATTGTCCCAAATGGTTCTAAAAATTCCTGGTATCACATAGGCGTGTTCAATTTGGTTTTCCGCACCCGTTACGGTCATCAATTTCAGTCCCAAAGTCGTAATTCCAACAGATATTCTTCTAATTCAAACAGATATTCTTCAATTAATTCGTATAAACACATAAGTAATTACTGATAATTACGCCATACATTTTGGGGTCATTACATTCTCCCCACCTTAGGAAGTTTGGTCCTCCAAACTTTACTCATTTTGGCAAAATTTCAATCAGAAATCCCAGTTTCGTATTATTATTCATTTCACAGCTATTTAGGAGTTCATGAAGTATAAGCATACAAAGAAAATACTCAGCGTTCTTTTCAGTATATTCTAAGATGATAAAGTAGTTCTTGGATTCGTCTCACAGTAGTGAAAACAATAGCATAGCAATCAGACACATAATGAATATGTCTTGTACATAAGGCTGAAGTTAACGAACAAGCTCCATAGCATTCTATGCAAAGGTAGTAACATAGATACAATCATTCCATAAACATTTAATAGTAAAGGTAGTAGCATAGGTAAATTTGTTCCATCATGATCGAGTCAAGTTATTTCATGTCGCTCACATTCAATTAGTTACCATAGTCACAGTTCAATATTCTCCATCGTGATAGGTATTGATGCTAACATTATAATAGATAATTAAAATCATACATGTCTTCGATTTGCCAAGATCCTGGTCTTATCTCAAACTAGGGTGAAAACTCTTGCTTGCCTCAAAGTATTCTGGTAGTCATAGGTTGTCTTCTGTCATCGCTGAGTTAACTTCACTAGCAATGGGTCTCTATTTCATGCGTAAACTTGTGGAACAAACTCCTGATCCACTACGACAAATACCCCAATGTCGCTTTCCACATTCTTACAAGTAGGCACACCTCCTTTGTATTATCATTAATGGTTAAGTTCGATTTATCATTCACGAGCCCAATCGACTCACTAACCATTTCTACTTTCTCGCTTTTGAACTTTACTTTTCCCTTCTCATAGTAGTTGATTTGGACATTCTCAAGCTAGCAATATTGGTTTTAGCCATCAAGGCTTTGTCAAGCACATCAACATATTTTTCTAGTTTCAATACATTCACCCTGGCCAAGTACTTCAACATGTAAACCACCTCAAATTTCTCACTTTCTTGTATTCTCAGATCAACCATATGAGGAGCATAACGAAAGTTAGTTCAAGAATTTACTTTCATACTCACATCGACATAGTGCTTTGCTTCAACTATTCAAATTCAGATATTTTCCGCCTCGCATACATTGTGGGAAGTATTTTTCATAAAACATTTCTTTGAATCGCCCTATGTCAAATCTCTATTTTCACCTCGACGAGCATCCACCATCTTCTAAGCTTCTTCGTCACGTGAGTAAATGTGGCTAACAGAACTTTATATACATCAAGACACTAAAAACTTCAAAATCTTTTTGGTTTCAAAGACCCATGCCTCCGCTTTTAAAGGTTCAATTCTCGCAAATTTTGGTGGTTTCAATTTCTTGTATTTCGGTCAAAGTGATAACATCATCATTATTAATCTGCTCCATTTGAATAGGTGGCTAAGAGGAGGCGGAAATGGTTGTCTCTGTTGTTGCTGATTTTGTTCTTGCTGTTGTCTTACCAACCCAGTTAAAGCCTCTACTATTCTTTCTAACCGATCCAGTCTAGCATTAGAAGATTCTGTCTCATCTACATTCCGTGCATTGGTGGTCTCCATTTGTCTATAGAACCCATAACAGATAGAACATTTCATTTTCAACATAGTGTTTCCTCTACTGTCTCTTCATTACAGTTCTTGTTCCTTTATATATATATTCAAAAACACACGCACACATGCACACATGTTTATGTCATGCCTTATTTCTTTTCTAGAACACCCTACAGCTCTTATGGACACGTGTGTGGGTAAATTAACTCGTGGCGCCTCGATACCATTCTCACACACCCAAATCCGCCTAAAAGGTTAGTATCAGAATCGCCAAGAATCCTAGATTACCATAGGCTTTAATGACAAAACATAATAATCATGGTCATGAAGCAAGACAAAACACTATAGTCCAAAGAGCTGCAGTATTTATATGAACATACATTTACATGTCAAAATGTTAATTTACCCACTATCAGACATAACATGGATCAAAAGATCATATACAAAACATAGGCACTTGCCACTAATACAACTCAAACTAAAACTCATACGGCCTTCCGTGCCTAGCCCCACTGGAGGCACACAAGACATCCGGTTGGTTTCAAAACGCGGCCTAACAAGACCCGCCTAGGCTTGACTTCGAGGGCTCACCTATAAATACATAAATACACACAATGAGCTAAAGCTCAAGAAGTAACATTAACGTAAACTGCTAGTGAACGAACTCCAATATTTCATATAAATCCATAAAACATAACATTCATATACATAATCATACTCATCATAGAACATACATAATGGCATACCCATAGAACATAACATGTGTCGACTAACGACTAGAGTAACCGTCCCGACACCGATTAAACACATACCGAGATTCAGAATCGGTCATGGGCCTACATTTCCATGCCGCCCCCATGACTCAAGCGCATGGGCTCAGACTTCCATGTCGCCTCCCACTTCAATTATCTATGGATGCCATACTAGATTCGCAAATCAGACATTCGCTCACAGCTTAAAATCACATTTCAAAACATATCATATCATATCATATAACATTCAAATACGCTGTATATCAACATAACTTTACAAAAATGTTACTTACGCTTGGTTTTCAAAACCTGCTGTACGGCCTTCACCTCTCGACCGCAATTAACAACATTATAACACATTTCCTTAACATTCATCATCGATAAATCATATCATTCATGCCATTACATTCTTCTTTACTTCATTTCATGCTCAATCTAATTTTTCTTTACTTTAATTCATGCTCATGAGATACTAAATGATGCAATTAACATGTTAAAATCACGTAAAACAACTTCCCAAACTTTTCCTGAAATAGGCCCTCCCGCTCAAGCGCCCACTTGTCCGCTCGAGCGGACTGCACAATTTTCCAAAACTGCTGAGAGGCTGATTTTCACACTCGAGCGGGAATCCCTCCGCTCGAGCAGACCATGCGAAATCCAAAATTCTAGACTTTTCAAAGCTTCAATCTTCCCTTTTTGCAAAACCCACTTCCAATCTTATGAAATTCAAGTCTCAAAATACTTGATCAACAACATGATTTAACCATTAACACTTTAAAACAAAACCCACAAGAATCTTTAGAAGATCACACTTGGACCAAAAATGGAAAACCATAAACATATACATACAAGCTTCATATCTCTACATTCATGGAGATTCTTCCTCAAATATACAAATAGACATGATTCATACTACTTTTAGCCATGATCTTGAGTTCAAATGTTAGACGCCAAGAATCAACAACCAATTTCATGAAAATCTTACCTTAATTGCTTAAATGGAGGAATTGAGCTTAATCCCTTTATTTCTTCTATCTTCTTCCCTTTCTCTCTCCTAATTCTCTTTCTCTCTCTTTTCCGTATTTTTTCTTCTCTTTCTTTTTGAGTCAAAATGAGTCAAAGCCTTATCTTATATCATATATATCAAATAAATAAACATTTGTGCCATAACTTTGAGCCAAACAAGACTTAGGATTCTGACAAAATTCACCATCAATTTATCGTCCCAAATGGTTCTAAAATTCTTGTGATCACATAGGCGTGTTCAATTTGGTTTTCCACACCTCACATGGCCATCAATTTCAAATTCCAAAGTCGTAATTCTAACAGATATTCTTCTAATTCAAACAGATATTCTTCAATTAATTCAGATAAACACATAAGTAATTCGATAATTACGCCATACATTTTGGGGTCATTACATCAACGGTGGATCTCGAGTGATAAAGTCATGGATCACTAGCTTCTCTCATTTTTTCACTTCAATTGATCTTCGAGATAGAGTTTTGATTTGATTGTGCGATGCAGGATCGTAGTCTCAAGACATGATCAAGAAAACCCTTCGAAGCTCGCTAGGTCCGGAAACAGAGTAGAAGAAATCAAAGAAAATACACCTTCGAGCTTTGCAAAAATCAGACCGTCGGGTCTCTCTCTCAATTTGAAGGGTCGATCGCTAGTCAACCAAATTATTGATCAGAAGACTAATTTTTTTTAACCTGTTTGAACCTTTTGACCGATTTGAACCTACTTATTTGAAAGGGAATCGGTCGCATCATTGGTCAATCGACCGGCCAACCGATTGGTTGATCGCTGGTCTCCTCCAACGTCACGCATAAGAATTTGGTAAAACTCATTATGTTATCGGCTTGATGATTTTTTTGTTGAATTCTCATTTTGATACCAATTTGGTAAAACCGCTGAGCTTCAAAAGTGCATTTTTCACCAAATTTCAACTGATGTCAAGTTTGTCAACCGCTGAAGATGGCCTAAGTAATGTTAGGATATCAAATTTTCTATTAAATAAATGACCAAATGTCTCACATGGGTGTGAGGTCTGCAATTTTGAACTTCATATGTGAGACATTTGGTCATTTGTTTGGTAGAAAATTTGGGACTTATAGCATTTTCTATGATGAATTAGCATCTAAAAAAAAAAAAAAACTTTTTTCAAGTATAAGTTTTATTTTAAATTAGGGGTAAGCGTGTGTTGTGGCTACTTAAACTTCTAATTCACCATATGTCTGTTAGATTGGCAAATTGGAGAAAATCAATCTGTATCCCTCCGCCAATCCGACGGATGTGGATTGAGTGAATTGGTGGATAAATGTGAATCGGTTTGGTGGTTTAAAATTTTATAAATTTTTAACAGAATTTAACTTGTGCATTTCTCAAAAAGAAAAAAAAAAAAGAAGTATTAGAATTAATGACTTAAAAAAGTATTATAATCACTGCATGATTCATCCAAAGAAAGAAAGTTTAAAACTTTAGAATATTACAATCACTGCATACATCATTTACATATTACAATAATAATATGTCTCATCCACATAAAATATTACAATTTGTGATTCTTAAAATATAAAAATAATTCAAACTATTAAAACCGTGGAATGTAGCAAGAGTAGAAATTGTATGCCTCAGATATTATATCTATATTTGTTTGTGAAAATAGAACCCAACCAGTATATATCATCTTATTTATTTATTATTTTTAGAGTTAGATTTAAAAACTAAAAAATATAGATAAATAATACATTTATTTTTTTCAATTTAAAAAAATATATTCAAGTTGAAAAATCTTTTTTAACAATTTTTTTTTTCAATTAAAAACACAAACAGAATATCTAAATAAATTGAAAATACAAAGTCTTACAATTACTATGGATACTGCTATTTGGCTTCGTTGCAATCAAAGGAACTTCAAGATGAATTATAAAAATTAATCAGAACTGTCGTCATGGCCATCATGCATCTATCTAAAATGCGGCAGATTAATTCGATTCGATTGATTTGAACGGATCGATATATTCGCTACTCACACTTACTTTAAGTCAGGTTTTTGTCACCTAATTAAAAGGAGTGGTAGAAAAGAAAAAAAAATGAGGTTTTGATTCATCCCCCGAAAGGGGGCTCCCGAATCCCCTGGTTTTCCATTTCAAGTAAAAAAAAAAAAAAAAAGGTTTTAAAAATAAAAAATAGGGAGATTATTTTTAGGGAAATTTTTCATTTTCCAAAAAAAAATTGGCAAATTTTGCTTTTCAAAGCTTACATTTTTTATCACTATTTTGCTAATCAAAGGGCCCTTGAACACCTTGGATGACCCACTAGCCGATGAGAGGATCCGGACTCCTAGCCGATAGGCTAGTGTGTGAGTGATTTTCCGATCACACTGCCCTCCTTAGTGATTCAGCGGAAGAACACAGGCAGAGTAGACGGCCCTCAGAATCGCATTGCATGAAAAGACTCCTGGTGGTTCTTCCACCCGGGGGCACTCCGACGATCAAGTCAGTATATCTCTCAAAGATAATCAAGTGCTAAACTCACAAGCTTGAGCATAAAAAACGTACCTTAGACCCATGGGGGTGCCTCTTTTTTATAGCCAATACAATCCTAGTCCAAACAGGAACCCGGTCCCAAAGGACTTAGGACTACTACTAATCTAGGTCTCCCAAAGGAGTTCGTGACAAACTCTCTAAGAGTTTTATCTTTACCCAAATCAAGTCTTCTCACAATCTAGGACTCTCGCTTATATCTTAGTTGAGCTCTCTTCATTCTAGGACTCTTGTCCTTATCCGCTTATCTCGATTCCGATATATCTTCTGAGGTAACCTCTACCTAACCGAGATAACCTCAAGACAACTACCATAACACGCGGGGATCTCACGACACTTTGTCACCTTGGCCACGCTGCTGGTACTCGTAAAATACATCCCCATTAACGCCCCCTAGGTTCTATTACCTCGCATTCGAGGTGATGGAACCTATCTTCTAACTTTTTCGTGACATCTACCTAAGAACTTTCTAGCCGAGATCATTTATTCCGTGACTGCATGTCCTCTTCAGACCAAATCAATTCCTTACGGTATGAGCCATACACCAATCTTCAACCATTCCGAGGACGCTGCTTCATTCTTATCGTCCGTACGACGCGCCTTCAAGCCGTTTTTTTCTCACATTGCTCATGCTAAGCATCTTAGGCGTAATTATTGCTTTTTTGTCATTGCTTCAAATTTAGGGAAAAACGATTCTCTCTTTTCTTATTCACTTTTGCATTTTGAATCTCCTTACTTTCTTTCTCTAAAACTTTTTCTCTTTCAATTTCGCCATTACTCTTGCCCAAGCCCTCAGAATCGCCTCCTTCGCCATTTTTATGGCTCTCAAGCTCTTGCATCGCTATGCTCATTATCCGACCTCAAGCTTCATCCCTACTCACCTTTATCCGTAAGCCACCGCTCCCTTCTTCCCTTCGCTTTGTTTCGAGATTTCTCGTTACTTGATTGTTCTCAGATTCCGATTTTGTAAGTTTCATACCTCATCTCATTTTTGTTTATATCGCTAATACTTCACCTGCTTTTTGGCCTTCCATTCTTTCGTGTTCTTGAATCGAGACTTCTTTGCTTTCCTGTTTTTCCAGATTTTTTGCCTTCCAATCTCATTTACTCGTAGATTTAGGTTTGGGATTTGTTGTTGAACCATCAATCTCTAGGAAAAACCGAAACAATCAGTACCTAGGTTTTAGCCGAGGTCCTTAAAACCTTTCAAAAGTGCCCCGCTGTCAGAACCTACTATTCATATATCAATATAATGGGTGTGTGGAGGGAGGTGGTCGACACTCCCCACCAAACTACAAAACTTTAGGCAAGAGTTCTCTATCCTGCATTTATGTTCACCTCAGCTAGCCGGGAGGATGACTCCATTATGCCTCGATGGTGACAAGATGCCTTTCCCCATAGTAGCCTTCGCCCAAGGTGTGGACTTAGGTTCCTCATTGATCCCCTCTTCCGCGAGGTCCTTCACTACTACACTCAACCCCATGCAATCGTCCATTAACGCTTTTAGGACACTCATTGGGATAATAGCTTTAGCTGGCAGGGTGTTAGAATCACTCTTGCCGATATCCAAGATATACACCATGTGTGGCCTTGACCATAAGGAAAAAGGTTTTGTATACTATCTTAAGCCGAGGTCCATCGCTTACAAAATAGTAGCCACCTTCCCGACTCCAACAAAGGGCGGGACGACACTCGACGCTTCGAACCGAATTCGCCCGATGAAGAAGTTCATCTTTTTCCCTTCCACGCATTTTACGAGGGCAAGGGTAAGAGCCCAACGCCAACTACTTAGCTATTGCTTTCAAAAATTTTGCATGTCTTTCAAAAATTTATCTGCTTTCATGTTTTGTTCGCTTTTGCAGACGTCACAACCACCCAAGGACTTCCGTCACCTTTTATCTCGAAAGATCTCAAGAAGCTCTTGGATCTTCCACTTGAAAAGCGCAAGGCCCCATTGCTCCTAAACTTCATACCCACATACACATCAAAGTTGGCCGACGCTCCAAGAGAGAGGAAGAGGAGCGCCTCATCAATCGCTTCCAGAACAAGTTGCTTCCACGCCCGAATCCAAAAAAAAAGGTTACCGACGCAGACTTCGCCAAAACAACCGAAATGGAAATCAAGAAAATCGGTGCTCAATCTCTTGGCCGACCTTCCAGATGACATGGAGGACGAGCTACCAAATCAGGCCCCACCAAACCGAAGAGAACCAAGAAGACCCAACCAAAGGCTAAGGCGAATGGCGATGCCGAGGTCAAGATGCCTCGCCAATCTCCCCAATAAGCGGAGAGCAGAAGACCACTTCGCTTCGTGGAAGAGGCTCCGAGACGCACTCTCGACTCGGTCCATCAAGAAGCAAAGCCTTCAACCCTGATCCGTGGTTTCAAAGTTCCCTAGAGCCCAAAATTACACTTGAGGACAGCGCTTTATGCTAATGAAAGCGCCCGACGTTAATCGCTTAGGCACTCAAAGATGGTCGTTTCATCGAAGGTGATCTTGAAAAAACTCCAAGATCGGAATACGAGAACTATGCCCTCATGTTGCAATGTTCTGCCCAAGTAAGCCTTCGTAACTTTGATAATCTTGCCTTATCTTCATACTTGTAAAATGCCATTTTCACTCAGAATAACCTTTGTCTTTATGAATTGTCGTGCCGCTCAACACGCCCACGCCTTCTCTGTGAAGGCATTTGAAACAAGGAGGAGCTCTCGAAAGTTAAAGAAGGAGTTCACGCCTTCAAAAGACCCAAAAAGAGATCAATCGAGGATGAAAAAATCGAAGAGCAGCCGAGGCGGCAACAAAGGCCCAATCAATTGCTCTTCAAAAGGCCGAGGTCAGCCAGAACGCCAAGAAAGTAGCCGGCCGAGAGAAAGGAAGCCGAGGCTAAGAAGGTCCGTTTTAGAAAGAGCTTAGGGATGCTCGCCACGAAAAAGGTCAAATTGAAGCCGCCACAACCAAGGCATGGTAGACGTCATTAAGACTACAAGCTTGTGTCAAGCAAGCTTGCAACAAAGGATACGCCCTAGGTTGGAATGCTTTGGCCAAGAAGCTTGATCTTCCAACCGATTTCGCCATGGCGCAAGACCGAGGCCTCAAGGCCTTCCTTGCCCTTTTCCTCCATCTCCGAGCCAAATCAAGATGAACTGCCGACACCAAGATGAATCTGCCGACAACAAGATGAAGATGAAGCTTTGGTGAGGAAGACCAAATCTCCTCCTGTGATTGACCGACCGAGATGAAGAGGTTGAAGCCGCCCCAAAAAGGCAGACTTTGGCACCTTATCTTCCGACCTTCTTTGGTGGGAGAAGTGTTGATGAGACCTGGCCGAGCTTGATGTCAAGTCGCCGCAGCATAAACAAGCCAAGGTTTCAAAAACAAAGAAGCCGAGGTTGTGGTGGAAGGGCGATCGAGGTTGTGGCAAATAAGTGCCAAGTTGTTCCTCAAGGGACCCCGAGGTCTCAAATTCCAACCAACTCCTCGTCAAACAACTTGAATGTCTTTTGTTTTTCTTTTGTACTTTGTTTCTTTCTTTGTAAGTCGTTTTTTTTGTGGCCGATGTGCCTCTCTCACGCTTGTAAACAACTTATTTATGCAACTGTTTATTCTTGAATGCTTCAGGCTTTTAATTCTTCTTACTACTTCTGAATGATTCTATACTTAGAATATTTTGCATGATTTCCATATTTTTCCTTCTTTGCACAATCTCCTTGGGTTAACATACCTGCATTACACTGCAAATTTCACTTCGCAAGAGATCTCAAGATTCTTTCATAAATTTCAACAAGTATAAACATACACTATTCAATTAATCTTCATCTTGTAAATTGCTACAAATTTCAACAAGTGAAGACAACAATCATATTAGCTTAACTTTAACTTGTAAATTGCTACAAATTTCAACAAGTAAAGATAAGGAATTTATCTCAGGTTAACTTTAACTTGTAAATTGCTACAAATTTCAACAAGTAAAGATATGAATTTATCTCGCTTAACTTCGACTAAGAATTTACTAATGTCTTCTCTCTGCCCCCAATGTGAACCTAAGTTCCTCTTGGGTTCTCATTATTCGAAAAATATCATCATGCAAAGTTGTATAACTTCAGAGGAATTCTGCTAAGATTTTATTGATCATGTCGGCAAGGAAAAAATCAAACAATATCTAATGATAGAAAACTTTAAATTACAAGTGTTCCATGGTTCAGGCAATGCTTTGCCCTCATTATCTTCGAAATGATATGCCCCATTCCCTAACACCGAGGTGATTCTCAGAGGGCCTTCCCAGCTTTGGGCTAAGCTTGCCTTCTCGGGATCCTTCTTATTGTCGATTTACTTTTCTCAAGACTAAGTCATTGACCGAAAATCCCTTGGATTGACCTTCTTGTTGTAAGCTTTGGCAAGTCGTTGTCGGTATGCCGCAAGTCGGATTGCAGTTTCTCTCTTCTTTCTTCTAGTAGGTCCAGATCTCGCTAAGAGCACATCATTAGATCCGCTTCTCAACTCCTCGCTTCCGATCCTCGATGCCGATCTCCATGGAATGATCGCTTCGCCATAAGCCATGGCAAAAGGGGATTCCTTGATCTTCTCTACAGAAGGCGATATGCCCAGAGCACGCTGGGCAATTCGTCGACCCACTTCCCTTTTGTCGTCGCAATCTTTTCTTTATTCCATCTAGAATGACTTTGTTTGATGCTTCGGCTTGCCCATTGCTTTGGGGAAAGCTTGGTGTTGAAAAATAGTTCTTTATCTTGAACTTGACGTAAAAATTTTTGATGAGCTTGCTATCAAACTGTGTTCCGTTGTCGGCAACGATTGCTCTTGGAATCCCAAATCTGGTGATGATGTTTTTCCAGATGAAACTCTTCACATCCACATCTCGAATTTTGGCAAGAGGCTCTGCTTCTATCCATTTTGTGAAGTAGTCTGTAGCTACCAGTAGGTACTTCCGTTGCCCAGTTGCTTGGGGCAATTTTCCAACAAGATCCATGCCCCATTGGGCAAATGGCCAAGGGCTGGAAACAGGGTTCAGGTCAGCAGCTGGCTGATGTATCAATGGTGCAAACCTCTGGCATTGTTCACACTTCTTCACATAGGCTTCGTGATCTTTTGCATATAGGGCCACCAATACTGGGTAATGGCCCCTGAGCTAACGATCCGCCGCTGCTTCCACAAACTCCTTCATGAATTTCATACGTAAAAGTTCGACCAAGAGGGTGTACACACCTTAAAAGAGGTCCAGAAGGATCTTCAGACAGACAGATGTTCATTGTCAGATCAATCTTGCCGACTTCACCGACCTTGTGTGCTTCCTTTCGATCTTCGGCGCTTTCTTCTTTCAGAATGCAATAATTGCATCCATCCAAATTTTGTCCCAAGTCTACACATAATGCTTCTTGCATTGTGTGGTGACTCTATGCTCTAGCTTGATAGGTAATCCACCATGATTGTCCTCGCCTTTCCGGCTTGTATTGAGCTTGTTAAATTGGCCAACGCGGCTTGGTTGTTATCATCTCGGCTAACTTGAAGAAGTCGGCTTTTGAAACATGTCCGCTAACTGATGACTTCTTACAGATGTCGACATTCTTTCATCTCGCAAAGAACTCTCCGTAGTTTGATTCACTATGAGTTGTGAGTCACAAAAGACTATTACCTCATCCGCCATCACAATTTTCACCCAAAGAATCTAAGCTTCAGACTACCATTATTCGAGGCTTTGAACCCTAGTCGAATAGATCGCTTCAAAGATCTCCCCATCGGGAAATTAACACTACTCTCGCCTCCCGACTCGCCGGCTTGAGCTCCCATCAACAAAAAGTTGAAAGGAGTCGCCATGTAGATGTCGCAGGTCCGAGTTTTTCCTTCCTCGTTCCTTACCCTTTGGTCGGGCTTTTTCCTTGCTTTGACGCCATTCATCTCTGCCAATGAGCCCAATGTTTGATGTACTGTGAGAACTGCCACGAAAGTCGCCAAGACTTGGCCTTTAATTATGTTCTTGGTTCGAACTCCAGTCATATCGCCCAAAGTTATCGCCCATCTAGCAATTCGTCTACAAGTCTCCTTGTTGCAACAAGGATTTTAATGGGTGCTCGTCGTAACCACTATCTTATGAGCCTGAAAATAATGGTTTAGCTTTTTTGTGGCCATTGCTAAGGCCAGCATTAATTTCTCCAGTGGTAAGTACCTTGTTTCTCAGATCGCCAAGGTTTTACTTACATAATAGATCGCTTTCGCTTCCCTTCTTCTTCTCGGACGATCACAAAGACTTATCAAGGCTCAAACTGCTAGGTATAAGAACAGCTTCCTCCAGTTGAGGTGTTGAGAGGATCGCCGAGGTAAGGTATTTCTTCAGTCGGCCAAAGCGGCCTCACATTCCTCCGTCATAAAATCCGCGGCCTTTTTCACCAGATTGAAAAGGGTTTACACTTGTCCGAACTTCGCTTATAACTGCTTAGGTCATGTCCCTTCCAAGAAGCATCCGAACTCGCTTAGCCGATGTCTGACTCAGAATTCCTGCATGGCCTTGATCCGATCCGGCCGGCTTCAATGCCCTTCTTGTCACCAGTACCCCAAGAACTTATCGGATCCGACTCCAAACGCGATTTCGGCGCGCTTAGTCTGAGCCGATATGTTTTGAGTATGTTGAAGACCTCTTCTAAGTCACGAGA
The DNA here is from genome assembly GCA_025200525.1 of Camellia lanceoleosa. Taxonomy (NCBI): domain Eukaryota; kingdom Viridiplantae; phylum Streptophyta; class Magnoliopsida; order Ericales; family Theaceae; genus Camellia; species Camellia lanceoleosa. Next base: position 29,905 of record JANUSC010000735.1, on the reverse strand, counting down.
TGATCCTTCGGCTCCTTGGTCTTCACGACCATATCATCGATGTAGACTTCCACAGCTCGCCAATCATGTCCGAACATCTTGGTCACCAAATTTTGGTAAGTTGTTCCCAGTTTCTTCAACCCAAAAGGCAGACTCAGAATAAAGATGCACCTTTTGGGAGTGATAAACGCCGCCTTCTCCTCATCCGGGTATATGGCTATCCGTGATACCCCCTATATGCGCCCAAGAAGCTCATCCTTCCATGTCCAGATGTGGCGCCCACCAACCGACGATCTTTGGCAGAGGGAAGTCGCCTTTGGGATGTGCTTTGTTCAAATTTGTGAAGTCTACGCATCTCCACTTGCCATTCTTCTTTTTTTACTACCACGGTATTTGATAACCACGCCGGTAATTGGCTTCTGGATGGCCCCGCCTCTAGAAGTCTAGCTACTTTTTCTTCCATCGCTTCGACGCATCAACGCTTGCCTCTCGCTCGTTGTATTACAGTGGCCGACCATTAACGTTGAGTCTGTGGTATGTGACCTCGGGTCAATGCTAGGTATTTCATAGGTGTCCAGCGAACACCTCAATATTTTTCTCGTAAAGGCTTCCAACTCCCTTTCTTCTTCTTCGCTAATCCTGCGAGAAGAAAGAAGCTCTCATTGCCCTCTTGGATGAAGATTTTCTTCAATGCTTCTTCACTCTTCCTACGGTTCCTTGTCGACATCATCTAGGACCTTCATGTCCTCTTCTTCAACCTCGCTTCCTCCGTTCTCGAATGTCGCAGTTAACTTCATTGTCGCCATGGAGCAATTTTTTTCTCAATCGATCTCCTCCGATTTCAATCCCATGTTCACGGAATCAGAGTAGCTTGATGCAAGGTCGAGGAACCGCCCCATTGCATGCAACCACGGCCTCCCCAGATGATGTTGTAAGGCGAAGGTGTATCAATCACAATAAATTCGCCCTCATCTTCTTCGTACCTTGTACCTCCAAGCTTGTTGGCGCTTAAAGGCCATGTCGCTGCTCCATCGCTTCTACCATCGGGCCGCTTTGATCGCTTCCATAGGGTGAAGGCCTAACTCCTTATAGCATCTCGACATACATGATGTCACAGAGTCGCTTTGATCAATCAAGATGCGTTTCACCGGCATTCCCCAACCCGGAGGGATACTACCAGGCATCATTGCGCGGATGTCGAACCATGTCAAGGTCGGCCTCGTGAAAGTTATCATTGATCCTGGCAATCTTCGCCGAGGTCTTTTCATCCCGACTGTTGACATGCCGCAGATGTTTCACCCTCGCCTCCCCCCCGATGTCGCTTATTCACCTTGAGTGGATCACGTTAACCACCCGAGGTCTTGCCTCGGTTGCCGTGGTCAAGGCTGGGTCGGTGCTCGAGGCAATCGTGGCTCGCTTCTTCCCTCGGTTCTCGCCTCATCCACAAGGTCTCTTAAATGGCCTTGCTTCACCAGATCTTCTAAGTGTGCTTTAAGGGCTCAGAACCCCGAGCCTGGGTGACCTGCCATTGTGGTAGGCACAACGCCTACCAAGGTTTCTCCCATAAATTCCCTTGTGTTTTGCTTGCCTCAAGTAGGCCGATTTCGAATTTGGTCAAGGACTTTTGGACCGAATTGAACACCGTCTGCCATCGCTTTGTTTAGCCCTCAACTCGCTCTCGCTTTGTTTTGTCCGTTGTTACCTACCGCTTCGCGAAGCCGCTTTTTTTCTCGTTTTCGTGATCCTTGTTTCCGAGGTGTCTTCCTGGCTCAGATTTTCAATTCTCGCCATGAGCTCTTCCATGCTCTTAAGTGGTTTTCGCCAAAGACTTCCGAATGGATAGCCATCCTTCAGCCGTTTGAAAGATACGACCGCCACCTCGGTTGCATTCAGTATTCGATTGAACACCTCATAGTACCTCTTGCATAAGCCCTAAGGCTTTGCCTTTGCTAATTTTAGGGTTATCAACGATCCACCTCGGGTCAGTAGCTTTGTTTGTTATGAACTCCGCAACAAACATCTCGCCAGCCTTCCCAAATTTCTTCACGCCCTTTGGTAGTTTAGGAACCACCGATGCAATCTCCCAAAGGATGAAGGGAACACTTTGCAGCAACGGCTCGCTCCAATCAGACAAAGCCATGGAATTCAAAAATAATCCAACATGGAAGTTAGGGTCCGACTTACCATCATATATCCGAGCCTCAAGATATCGAACCTTTTGCTGACGATTTAATCTATCCAATCGCCGAGAATGGAGTCTCGCTTAACCGGAAGTTATCGCCCGACATTCTCTGCTTCTCTTGAGGTAATCTCTTAAGTCCTCTTTATTTCTTCCCGCACTCGTCATTATTGGCTCCACTTTTTCCAAGACTACTCGGCCTCATGGTGGCCCCTTTTTGATCCTTCTCCGCAGACGATCGAAACATAATATCCGCCTTTAACATGCCGATGTTCTTGGGGTCCGCTCTTCTCGCAGATGTCCTTCGACTCTTCTCGCTCCTATTTCTCGCCGACTTCGAAGGTCGGTGAGAGTACCTTCCGCCCCGTGTGTTGTGGGGCTTTGGGGATTTTTTCCGCCCCTTCTTCCGCCGCTTGTTACATCGCATTGGTGTGTCTTGGTACGGATATGGCGATCGATGACATTATTCTCAGATCATGAAGTTGACGATTAATCGATCAAGGTCCGCCAACTTATTTGCCATCTCTTTACTTCTTCGCCCATCCTCGACATCTGTCTTTCCATGTCCGGAGGTCGCCCTCGTTATAGTATTTGCCCCTCGTCGCTTTTGATGTATCACCGCTTTGGCCGACGGCGCTTTTCGCGGATTCTCGATCACGAACTTCCTCATTGTGGTCTCCTTCTTCCGCAAGGTCGGCGGGTCTTCCACTCCCAACGGAGCTTCATCCCCAACCTTTTCCTCTGCGAGTTATCGCCATCTACTCTTCTCTCGCTCCCACAGACGGCGCCAAATTGTGTGAGTGATTTTCCGATCACACCGCTTTCCTTAGTGATTCAATGAAGAACACAGTGCAGTAGACGGCTCCCTCAGAATCGCATTGTATGAAAAGACTCATGTGGTTCTTCCACCCGGCACTGACGATCAAGTCAAGATATCTCTCAAAGATAATCAAGTGCTAAACTCACAAGCTTGAGCATAAAAACGCACTTTAGACCCATGGGGTGCCTCTTTTTATAGCCAATACAATTCTAGTCCAAACAGAACCCGGCCCTAATGGACTTAGGACTACGGCTAATCTAGGTCTCCCAAGGAGTTCAGACAAACTCCCTAAGAGTTTTATCTTTACCCAAATCAAGTCTTCTCACAATCTAGGACTCTCGCTTATATCTTAGTTGAGCTTCTTCATTCTAGGACTCTTGTCCTTTATCCGCTTATCTCGATTCGATATCTTCGGAGGTAACTCGGCCTAACCGAGATAACCTCAAGACAACTACCATAACACGTGGGGATCTCTACGACACTTTGTCACCTTGGCCACGCTGGTACTCAAAATACATCCCCACAGCCTAGCATTGACATGATAGAGCAATGCATTTAACATATACATGACATAGCCAAATGATGAGAGTTATTTAAAAGGAAAAATTTGGCCAAAACTTTTTTATTCAGCCTTTCTTTGGTGGGAGAGGGAGTTCAATTTATTTTACTTTATAAATTTTCTAAGAAAGAAGTATATAATTGAGTAATAACAGAATAAAATTTATACTTTTTTTGGATAATATTGTTCATACTTATATATATATATATATACACGTATCTCACAAATTTAAAATTTGCATCATTGAGGATTTCTTACTTTGTAATTATTCGAGAAATCCTTCTCTATTTGGGATTTGGTAGTGTTATCGAATTATTTTTGAAAGTCTTGAAATCTGTGATTTTCTTCATTCATCAATCAACCAAGGTGAAGCTCGCAAGCCATAATTTAATTGTCTGGGTTCGAAAAAATAGATAAGAAGAGAAGGTAATCATTGTTTATTTTTCTAATATACCTTAAACTAGGCTTGTGTTAACATAATTGTTTATCAATTCAATAATTTCTCACTTTTGTTTTATTTTACAAGTTTAGAAATGTTGTGTATCTGTATTTTTGGTTTGTTCATCTAATATGTATTTTATTTTTAGTAAAATAAAATTTTACTTTGATTAATGACAATAAACTTTGATTGTTGATATGTTTAATGATAGTAAATTTTACTGCGAAACATAGTAAAATTCTACTTTGAATGATATTGCGATTTCGCCTTACTCTAGTAATGGCAGAGTAAAATTTTAGTGTGAAACAAAGTAAAATTTTACTGTTTATGTCAATTTCGATGGTATTTTTTTTTTTAAAAGAATTTTATACCCAACTTGAATTTCATTTGATAGATTTTGATGAGAGGGTTATCAAAATATAAATTTTATTAAAAATCGACATCTAAATAAAAAATTATATCATTTTAAAGTTTAAAATATTAAGGTTTGGGATATTTTAAAAAAGTACACTTTTTGACTTATTGACTTATATGGGTTGGGTTTGATGTGATGGGTTAGAGAGGTGATGTAATTTAAATAAGATGATGTGACTTAAATAGGATAGTGACTTTTTGACTTTTTATATTATTTAAGTTATGCCAAACTTGGCCTAAGTCATTAAGAATATTTTGATAATAATGATATATGCTAGACTTTTGAATTTTTTTTATATTTATCTTTAATACATTAAAATTTTATTATCAAGAGATGTTGGCCAAATCTTCCTTTTTAAAAAATTTAGGAGTTGTTTGGGGTATCTTAAATAAGTGCATTTTTTTTCTTTTTGAACTAAAAAGTTGAGAAAAAATATAGGCTCCGTTTGGTAAGCCTCTCAAATTGTAGTTTCACCCATTGATTTTAGTGTGGTGTTTGTTTTGAGCTTTCAAATCATAATTCTACACTCATTTCTCAAAACTCAATTCAAAACATAATCATTACTTTTCAAAACTCATAACCAAACACATAATTCAAAACTATTTTCAAAACTCAATTCAAATCAATATTTTAATTTTGTTAAGATTTTAAATATTTTAATATTTAAATATGTTACATTTTTTTAATTTTTAAATTTTTTGAATATTTTTGAATATTTTAATTTTTAAATATTACGATTTTAATTTTTTAAATTTTAAAATATTTTATAAAAATAAATTCAAACTCTATTTTATAAAAATATTTTAATTTTTTTGTTATGTATTTGGTTACGATTTGAGTGTAGAGTTGTGAAAGTAGTATGAAGTTTCGAGTTATGTGTTTGGTTATGAGTTTTAAAAATAATTTATTAATTGAGTTTTGTTTTATGTGTTTGGCCATTTGAGTGTAGAGTTAATTTTAAATTTAAAATTATTTAAAATTTTTGAATATTTAAATTATTTAAATTTTTATTTATTTAAATTTTTTGAATATTTATTTTAATTTTTACTTATTAAATTTTTTAGATTATTTTAATTATTTAAATATTTATGATTTAAATTTTTGAATATTTATTTTGAAAAAAATTAATTAAGTTTTGAAAACTCTTTCCAAAATTTATAACCAAACAAATTTTCTCACTTCATATGTCAAATCAAACTTTCAAAACTCAATTCCACATACAATTCAAAACTTAATTCAACACTCTATTAAAAAATCATAACCAAACAAATTTTCTATACTTAAATCATAATTCCACAACTTATAAACTCAAAATACAATTCATACTCTCAAATTATATTTACAAAACTCTACCAAACGCAACCATAAATTTTTGGGTTAACTTTTTGATTTTTTATGGAAAAATATTTATTAAAAAATTATATAAAGAAGTGTGTAGTAGAAGATTAGAGATGTGTGTTGTACAGCCGTATAATCTGCCCAGCCGATTTGATAGTAAGAAATTATTCGCTATTTTTCTAGACAGCATCGATTTGTTTTGTTCGCCCATGGGGCCATCACAGGTCCCATTTTGATAATCTGAGCCGTTGAATATGTAGAACTCGTCGAGTATTATATGCTTATAAAAAATCACGTTGATCGAATATCGATAGCTATCTAATCAAATTTATTTTTTTCCAATCGTTAATTATAACACTATCCATTTTTTTTATACAAAACTGATTTGATCATATAGTTATCGATATCCAATCAATGTGAGTTTGTATAGACATATAATACTCAATGAGTTTTACACATTAACAGTTCAGATTATAAAAATGTGACCCGTGATGGGCCTCCACTGGCCGAACAACAATGTGTGAAAATTACACCAAAATTGTATAATTATTCTTAACAAACGCTACACAGTGCCAGTTTTATCATGATTGCTAAGTTGTATAGATATGTAAAAAATTAATTTTTTAATATTTTTTTTTAATAAATAATGATAACTTTTTAACTTTTTAAGTAAATTTTTTATTTTTTATCTTTTATCTTTTATTAAGGGATGGCAAACTTAACCTTAGTGACACAGCAAAAAGACTGCTTGGTGTGAAGTGTTTTTTAATTAATAGTTTTGTATACTCTTCTAATAATTGATAGAAAGAAAGAAAAAATGTTGGCAAACACTGATGACAGGATAAGAAAGAGGGGTGGTGAGTGGCTGGCAGGTTGCAGGGAAGGAGGTGGTTGGGTGGGTATAACATTTTCATTTTTTAAAATTTAGAAGAATAATGTTTGAGGCCTTAAAATTGCTTAAATGGCTCAAAATTTTTAGTTTTGATAATTTTATTTTTTTTTTTTTTTTTTATCTGATAGGAAAATTTGAGCCATTAAGACACCCAAATTCGACCCCTAATAGTGCTAAATTTAAAATTTGTAATTTGTATTAAAGAATAGAATCGTAATAAATAAATAAATAAATAAAAGAAAAATGTTTTGTAGCTCAAATCATTTTTTTTTTTTTTTTCTTCTTCTTCCCGAACTCAGCGAATCAAAACAGGAGAGAGAGAGGGAGAGGAGAGAGAGAGGGGGTGAGCCGCCAAATTGTCGCCGTCGGGCGCCAGTGTCAGCCGCTGTCTGCCTCGGCCGACGCAGTTTCATCGACGCAGCCGCTTCAAACTCTGTCATCGCTTCTGTCAAGAAGATCACTGTTCTCCTACTTCCGCCCTCCACCCAGGTATGGCTCCTGGCCTCCCTCCTCCTCCTCCTCCTCCTCCTCCCTCCTCCCCTAAAAAAAAAAAAAATTAAAAAAAAAAAAAAAAAAAAAAAGAAGATTCGGGGTATTCGGGGGAGCTCGGATTCGAGCTCCCAATCACAGCTCTAAATAAAAGAAAAAAAAAGAGATAGGAAGACGGTGCAGACTAAAGAAGACTTTTTATTGTTTGACTAAAAAGCAAGATTTAGCAGAATATAATATATCGATTCCGCATAGACACACACAGAGAGAGACGTTCGATCGAGTGAGCCGTCATTTTCCTCTTTTGTCCGAAGGAGAGTCTTGGAAATTTCAATAGTAGTTGAAAAAGACGAAAAAGAAAGTACTGGATTAGATAGAGAAATAGCAAATGAGGATACGATACGATACGAGCACTGTTTTTGAACATTTACGATAATGCATGCCTCTTTGTACTGAGAGGCTTCGAGACCAGACCAGAGGTCACCCAAAACCATTGCTCTATCAGGTACAATTTCAAGTTAATTAATTAATGATTTATTATCTAATAAACGATTTCTTCTAAAAAGATCTAGATTTATCTACCTTTAGATCTGATTTAGGGCTACTGCTGTCATTATTTCTCCACTGACAAGTCTCTTGCTAATAATGGGAACTCTTGTTTTCACAAATTCAATCATCATATTCTTGAGCTTTTCAAGTTATTCTTTTGATATTTTATTTATTTATTTATTTTTGTTGAGAAATATAGTTAATTGGGTTTATTTAGAGATTACTCTAGTTTGGCTTGGAATGGAATACAGAAACCAAAATGACTTTTGGGTATTGGTATTTGGTGTTGTAACTAGAATGCAGAGCAAAAATTTGAAAGATTTGTTGTCATTTGTTGATTTGAAATATAGTGGCCAAATTGTGAAAGTAGATACATGTAGCCAACCCCGAAGAGCTGGAATAAAGGATTTGTTGAATTTGAAAGAGACCGGGTGCAGGGTGAGCTAATCTTGAACAACAGTCATAAGAAGGGTTGTTCATAGACGGAGAAATATGAAAATGATTTACCTGAAATCGAGGGAAGAGTTGTTATGGATTTTTAGATGGATCCATCTAGAGTACCGCTCAATGAGGAATATTTAGATAACATAAAAGAAGGAAAAAAGAGATGAAGATAGACACAAGGCAGAAAGTAGCCACACCAAGAAGGGTTGTATAGATCCTAACTCTCTCATTGCACCAAGTTTTGCCTCTACAGGAGGACCTGTTTTATTATAATGAGCAGAGAAATTATTGAGGAAGTCAATAGCAGGCCTAATACGGATAGGGAGATAACCTTACGTTGTGTTTGGTTGGGGGATTTGAGGAAGGATTTGAAAAGGGAAGGAAAAAGTATGTAAAACTAGATGAAATTTAGGCATATTTTATTCATATTTCACTTACCTCTTGATGGAAAAATGGCAGCAGCCAATTAAAGTCTATAAAAGGCGTGATCCAATCGGTTCTAAGGCCCAAGCCTTAATTTGGCATATGCTAGATGATGTGGGGCCTACTTGGGAGATTAACTAGGCTTGGATTTATTTAAAAGTGTCTTTTGAGTTTCTCAAGTCAAATGTCTTTAAATTTCTAGTCAAGGTCTTTGGTTTATTTGGTGGTCAAAGAGTCTTCTAGAGTCTTTCACATGATTAATGCATTAAAGAGTCCTAGGGAGTCTAAGTTAGTCATGTCATTTAATTTGGAAAGTTTTAGAGTCAAGATGAAGTGAGTATAAATTATATTGTAAGTCTTGTGGCAAATTATGAATGGAATGAATAAAAATTAAGCTTATGCTTCTATGATTAGCGATGCAATCTTTCTTTAGTGTGATGCTAAAGAGCCCATTGGTGTGATGCCTTGGGTTTTCTAGGTGTGATATCTAGATCTATCCTTCTTTAACCCTTCCTCTACTTCCTATAAATCACTGCTCACGCTTCATCGCTCACATCTGGCTGCTCACCCCAAAAACGGCCCGTTATTTGTGTTTTTGCTCATACTTAGGCCTATTTCAAATCATTCTGATCAAACCAAGCTAGGAAGCTTATCATCGATGGTGGTAGTTCCATGAATGTTGTATCTGCAACCACGTGGAGCGCCTTAAGCTTCCTGCTCAACCACATCCTCATCCATATAAGGTAGCTTGGATCGATAACACGCCCATTCCTAACTCAACCACGCTTAGTCTCTTTTTCAGATGGTTCTTATAATGATTCTATCCGTGTGATGTAATTCCCATGAATGTCACATATATCCTTCTTGGAAGACCATGGCTTTATGATAGAGATGTGCAAAGATTCTCGAAAAGAGAACACATATGCTTTCTCATTCAAGAACAAGGAGATTGTTTTGAAGCCAATGACTACCGCTGAAATGGGAAAATTCAAGGAAAAGAAGCCAAGGGATGTCACCGAAAATAAGTTAAAATCTCCATATTCTCACCAAGAAGTGTTTTCAAGCCGAGAGTATGGAACCGGAGTTATATATGTGGTGGTGAAAGAAGTGTCGATTTAGCTGCTGAATCTGTCTCAATTGCCGATGTATAGCCGAGTTGCTGTCCCATTTTTCTCGATGTTGCCCCCAAAGAACTCCCAGATGAATTACCTCCCACGCGAATGTGCAAGATGCAATAGATCTCATTCCTCGATCACAATTGCCTAATCTTCCAAATTTATCGCATGAATCCAAAGGAGCACGCAGAGCTTAAAAGGCGTGTAGATGAGCTACTATCTAAGGGTTCATTCGTGAAAGTTTAAGTCCTCGGTTGCTCCAAATTTTGCTTACACCCAAGAAGGATGGTAGTTGGCGCATGTGCATAGACAATGTATATAAACAAGATTACAATCAAATATCGATTCCCTATCCCGAGGCTTGATGATATGTTGACATGTTATCGGATCTTGTCTATTCTCAAAGATTGATCCAAAAAGTGGCTACCATCGCTACGATAAGGCCGGAGATGAATGGAAGATGCTTTCAAGACCAAGGATGGCCTCTATGAGTGGCTAGTCATGCCATTTGGTCTAACAAATGCCCCAAGTACATTCATGCGCTTTTATGACACAGTATTACAACCTTTCATTGGTCATTTCTGGTTGTTTATTTTGACGATATTCTAATCTATAGCAAGACCAAGGAGAAACATATCTTTCATCTTCAACAAGTATCGAGGGTCCTCCGTCAAGAGAAGCTCTACATTAACTTAAAGAAGTGTTCTTTCATGAGTCCAATGGTTGTATTTTTGGGTTTCATTGTGTCGCCTAAAGGAGTGGAAGCCGATCCAAGTAAAGTGAAAGCTATCCTAGAGTGGCTAATTCCAACCTCCTTGCATGAAGTTCGCAGTTTTCATGGGCTGGCGACTTTTTATCGCCGGTTTATCAAGAATTTCAAAGACGGTAATGGCACCTATCACTAACTCAGATGAAAGGGGGACAGTTTGTTTGGACAAAGGCAGCAAGAAAAGCTTTTGAAGACATAAAGAAGATGATGTCCGAGGCCCCGTTTCTACACCTTCCTCGACTTCTCAAAGGTATTTGAGTTGGCGCGGTGATGCTTCCAATGTTGGGATTGGGGTGTGAGTCAAGAAGGGCACCCAGCTTGCCTATTTCAAATAAAAACTCAATGAAACCAAGCAAAAGTATTCCATCTATGACAAGGAATTTTATGTTGATTCAAGCTCTTCGCCATTGGCTTACACTATCTTCTTTATAAGGAGTTTGTGTTGTTTTCCCACCATGAAGCACTCAAGTACATCAACCGTCAAAAGAAGTCAATCATCGACATGGTAAATGGGTTTCATTTCAAGGAGTATTCTTTGTTATCAAACATAAAGTCGGGCTCAAAATAAAGTTGTCGATGCTCTTAGCCGAAAGTGGTGTATGTTCTCTTCCATGGCTCTGCTGGTGTGGTGGGTTTTGACTTGCTCAAGAGAGATTATCCTTCTTGTAAGGATTTTAGCTCTATACATGCTCGGCTTGTCGGCTGACAGCCAGGAGGGTATGGTGAGTTTTCTTTGCATGATGGTTTCCTCTTCAAGGAACTCGCCTCGCTACCAACACATCAATTCGTGAAGAAATGATTTGGGAATTGCATTCGGAGGAGCAAAGAGTCATTTTGGAAGAGATAAGACAATTGCAATGGCCGAGGATCGCTTTATCACAAAGTCAAGCGTAGATGTGGGCAAGGTTGTTTCACGATGCCGCATTTGCCAACTTTCAAGGGAAGAAAGAAGAATACAGTTTATACACTGCTACTCGTGGGCCCACTTAACCTTGGCAGATTTAAGTATGGACTTTGTCCTTGATTACCAAAACCCTTCGAAAGCACGATTCTATCCTTGTGGTTCAGGATCGCTTCTCCAAAATGGCACACTTTATTCCTTGTTCAAAGACATTGATGCACCACATAGCTAAGCTCTTCTTTCAAGAAGTTGTCGACTTCATGGATCGCCAATGACCATTGTCTCGACTGTGATTCCAAATTTATGAGCTACTTTTGCTAACGCTATGGAAGTTGTCGATACAAAGTCAAATTTTCTTCGCTTTTCATCCGCAAACCGATGGTCAAACGGAGGTTGTTAATCGCAGCTTGGGTAATCTACTTCACGCCTTTGTTAGTGATCATGTTGGCATACCGATCGTACTTCCTATGGCGTAATTTGCATACAACAATCAGAACAGATCTACGTGTCGCAATTTCTTTCAAATTGTCACAGTTTGCTTCCAAGGAAACCAATCGACGGTTCCCTACCTATTCAAGCTCGCCAAGTGTCAAGTCAAGTTTTAGTCAACATATCCGTGATATCCATGATGAAGTGCGACGAAGATTGCCATCAAGAATGAGGGGTACAAACAACATGCCGATTTGGCGGCGGAGGTTTGCATTGAATTTGATGAGGGCGACATGGTCATGGTTCAATCAAACCCTAACGGTATCCTAAAGGGTATATAAGAAACTTCATTCAAGAGTGCCGACCATTTAAAGTTCTCAAGAAGATCACCAAATGCTTATGTGCTCGAATTACCTGATGATATGCGCATAAGTAATGTGTTCAATATTGAGGATCTCACTCGATATTCTGGGCATACTAAGAACAGTAACTGGGCTGACCCTGTGGCATCTCTCCCAGCACCCAAATTTTTTTCAAGATGAAATTGAAGATGTGGTTGATCATCAAATTGTTTCAACTCAACATGGAGGTTATCAAAAGTATCTCATTAAGTGGAAGGAACGTTCACTGTCAGATTGCACTTGGATTACTGATGAGGAGTTTCGGCGCCTCAACCCTGACCTTTATGAAGAGTTCCATGCTTTTAACTCGACGGGGTCGAGTTCTTTCAAGCCGGGCAGAGTTGATGGAAAATGGCAGCAGCCAATTAAAGTCTATAAAAGGCGTGGATCCAACGGTTCTAAGGCCCAAGCCTTAATTTGGCATATGCTAGATGATGTGGGGCCTACTTGGGAGATTAACTAGGCTTGGGATTTATTTAAAAGTGTCTTTTGAGTTTCTCAAGTCAAATGTCTTTAAATTTCTAGTCAAGGTCTTTGGTTTATTTGGTGGTCAAAGAGTCTTCTAGAGTCTTTCACATGATTAATGCATTAAAGAGTCCTAGGGAGTCTAAGTTAGTCATGTCATTTAATTTGGAAAGTTTTAGAGTCAAGATGAAATGAGTATAAATTATATTGTAAGTCTTGTGGCAAATTATGAATGGAATGAATAAAAATTGCTTATGCTTCTATGATTAGCGATGCAATCTTTCTTTAGTGTGATGCTAAAGAGCCCATTGGTGTGATGCCTTGGGTTTTCTAGGTGTGATATCTAGATTCATCCTTCTTTAACCCTTTCCTCTACTTCCTATAAATCACTGCTCACGCTACTCGCTCACATCTGCTGTTCACAGCCCCAAAAAACGGCCCTGTTATTTGTGTTTTTTGCTCATACTTAGGCCTATTTCAAATCTGTCCTGCATCACTCTTCCATTTCTCTTTCCAAATCCTCCTCATATCCTTCAACCAAACACAACATTAAAGTCTTAACTTGTAACCTCACAATTGCAGTGAGATGAAAATCTGGGCTAAAGAAAAATCTATAATTTTAGCTCATCACAGTAAGAAAAATCTAAAAATTTTATTGTCTTAGAAGATTGAAAAGATTGACTTTCTCGGAGAAGGAGGGCTTAAAGTGAGCAATGATTAATGAAAATAAACAGGCGCCTACTCTCTGCTAAAACCAATTGGAAATAAATAAATTGAAAGAATATCTTGTGCTTGACAGACAGAAGAAAGGGCTGTAATTCCTGGGAGAGAATATTTGGGAATACCTTTACATCAGTTTAGTTCATGGATTTGGGAAGGGATTTGAAAAGGAAAGGAAAGGAAAATGCAGGTGAATTGTGTGTAAAATATAACTACATTTTATCTATATTTTATACACCTTTTCCTTTCCTTTTTTCCAAATTCCTTCCCAAATCCATGAACCAAACAAGCCTCAGCGGGTATTATCTGGGAAAGGTAAACAAAAAGAAAGGTGGAATACCAAAAGATCAAATAAGGTAAAGGAAGGAATAGACTCAGCGGAGCTCACCGCTAGGACTCTCGTTAAATAAGTACCTCAACTTTCAAGTTGCATAAATATTTTTGGTTTAGGAAAGGAATTTTCTTCATTCAATAATGAGTAAGCTACCACAAATGAAGCAAAGCAATATCTTTTAATCAGAAAATTATTGGAGGATGTAACACTGAGTTACCTCCAGTTATTAACCCCACAATGTGTTAAAACTAGTATTGAGCAAGGGGCCTTTATTTGGGTAAATGATCACATGGAGTTCTCATGTTTACTCTTCATTGACTTTAATGATAATTTTATTCGAATATCTCTTATATCTTCATTTTTCATCAAATTTTTAACTAAATTCTCTGTTTGATATGTGTGTGTATATTTTATGCAGCTTTGTATGTTTACATTTGTGTCCCTCTGCTTGTTGGAGAAGACTCTGGCTAAACCTAAGCATCCTCAAGAATGCTGATGTTATGAGGGTTCTTAGTCATGGTAACTGACTGTAGTCACTGGCTGAAGCTAATTTCAAGTTTCGGTAGCCTTGTTTATAATTTAAACTTATTCAATGCATTAAGTTGATTGTCTGCTAGCCAAGTTCTTATTATGGCATATATACAAATGTGCTGTTTCTGTATGGCTTTTATAGAATCCTTATGAATTTCTGGCATTGGCATTTTCCCCCATTGAAATTGAGTTTAATAAGGAGGGGAAACTCTGCAACTTTATGATGGAACAGTTAAAAAATCATGACCATGATCAGTACAATTCCACGGAACCTGGAAATGAGGATCTCAAACCTACATCTCAGGGGTGCATGTTTGACCATGCTAGCTGCGTAAACTCCAATATGAGACATCCCGAGATCAAATTTTCAGAAGCTAAACCTGTAGTACTTAATTACTCAATACAGACAGGTGAGGAATTTTCTCTGGAATTTATGCGTGATCGAGTGTGTCCTAAGAAGCCATTTATTCCTAACACTGCTGGTGATCCCAACTACTCAACTGGTTACTCGGAACTGAAAGGCATTTTAGGCATCACTCATACTGGGTCTGAAAGTGGGTCAGATATTTCAATGCTTGCTGCAGTAGAAAAAGTTCCAAAAGAGTTTGAACGGAAGAACACTGCTTTATATGATGACAAAAGTAACTATGGATCCATGCAGTCGGTACCACGAACTTCATGGGACTACAACAGTTATCAAGGAACTGTGCAAGAATATGCCTCTTCTGGAGCATCTGAAAGCTCATCAACAAAAATTAAGATTTTATGCAGCTTTATGGGTAGAATCTTACCGCCAAGTGATGGAAAGCTCAGGTATGTAGGAGGTGAAACCCTAATTATCAGTATAAGAAAGGACATCACTTGGCAGGAGTTGTGGCAGAAAGCAATAGCAGTTTATAATCAAACTCGCATAATTAAATATCAGCTTCCTGAGGAGGATCTTGATGCCTTAGTTTCTGTGTCTTGTGATGAGGATCTGCAGAATATGATGGAGGAATGCAATGTACAACAAGATGGAGAAGGTCCAAAAGACTTCAATGTTTCTGTTCTCCTTGAGTGATTTAGAAGATGCTCATTTTGATCTGGGAAACAGTGATGGTGATTCTGAGATTCAGTATGTAGTTGCTGTCAATGGCATAGATGTGGGATCAAGGAAGAACTCTACTTTGCATGGTCTGGCTAGCTCTTCAGGAAATAACTTAGATGAACTAGATGGAGAGAATTTTGAGAGGGACACAGGTGGGCTGCAACTGATTTTGTCGAGGTTAACACTTCAACATTCACCAGTTACATGGTCTCACCATCAGTTACTCAATCCTCTCAACCTCTTCTACCAAATTTCTCCAGTACTTACGGAACATATTCACAGTTTTATAATGGCCAGATGGTGCATCAGGGAGAAGCTAAGCAGTACCCATTGCCTTATGGTTACGACTCGCCCTCCTAATTACTCACCTTTTGGAGAAATTTCTCATTCACTGCCTCTTCATGGGCCTACAACTCAGCAAAGATGTTTGACTGAAGGGCAGCCATTCGGTGCCTTATGCATACAGGACCCACAAATGCAAGCAAAGGAATTGAAACTGGAAAGTGATGGTTCAGTTCAGCAAGAGCGGAGATGAAAAATTCAACCTTCATCAAAGGACTACTGTGTTTCCTCACAGCCGTTTGATTGTAATGTTAAGGATTATTTTCCGGCTGAAGAAGCATCTGCTGTCATCTCCACACTGGAGGGAGAAATGAACCCTTTGAAGAGTGAGGGAAGGCTGGAACCTGTACAGGTGTCTTCACTCCTTTGTTCCATTAATCCATCACATGTTCCTAACACTGATGGCAATGTCTGCCATACATCTACTGTTGCTTTCACTCCTGGATATGGTAACTCTGAGACCGATCCAATTGATTTGAGCTACCTTGAGCCTCCTGTGCCTCCTCAAAGGATTTTTTATTCTGAGCGAATTCCACGAGAACAGGCAGAGTTGTTAAACAGGTTTTCAAAGTCAGATGATTCGCTTGATTCTCATTTTCTTATAAACCATTCACCTTCTGATGTAGCACCACCAGATTTTATCACAGAATCTGTCTCTCTACAGACTGAGCAGCCTATCTCAACTGCAAAGCAATTGTATAAGGATCCTCACACCATTGCAGATGGGGCTGCCCAACTTCCAAACTTGAAGCAGGGATTATCAAATCCTGTAGATGATAAATATGTTACCAATGATGATAGCATTCTGAAGGATGAGAATGAAGCCAACTGCACCAAATTTGAGGATAAGAACCTCCTGGTTGGTGAAAAATCAGAAGTTGGATCAGAATTTCTGGCTGCAAGCTAAGTGGCTTCTGTAAAGCATCGAGAGAATCCTACATATGGTCTTCCAGAGCCTCAGTGGAGGACAGGGCTGACAGCAATTTCACTACTAATAATACTCGGGGCAGGATCAACCTTCTGCTTGGATGGAGAGCTCTAGGAACCATCTGTCGGGTTTCAAACCAGAGCAGGGAGACATCCTCATTGATATTAATGACCGATTCTCGTGATTTCCTTTCGGATATATTCTCCAAGGCAATATTGTCTGAGGTTTCATCCGGTATTAGTCCGCTACAGAAAGATGGAGCTGGTTTGAGCTTCAACATAGAAAATCAGGATCCTAAACACTGGTCATTTTTCCAGAAATTGGCAGGAGATGAGTTTGCTCGAAACGGTGTTTCTCTTATTGACCAGACCATTTTGGTTTTTCATCTGCACTTCCAAAAGTTGAAGAAGATGCTCCTATAAGTTATAAATTTACACCATTAATGGATGAAATTTCTCTAAGCTGTGTGGATTCCCAGAGGAATTATGGTGATGATCATCAGAAAGAAATGCCAGGTACGGTTGGAGCTGACACTGCAGGTGTGCATTCAGATTATAATCCTTCTCAGGTGGAGGGCAGTGAAGGCATGCGGTCTGATATTTTTGTGGAAGACCAAAGAGCACCAGACTCAGAGTATGAGGTACTTTATTGTGGTCTAAATTCAGAACTAATTCTCCTAACTATCCTTTTCTGCTATCTTTCTCCTAATCACTTTTATGCTTTCAGGATGGAACCAGGAATATTGGCCTACCTCCTCTGGATCCTTCTTTAGGAGATTTTGATATCAGTAGCTTGCAGGTATGATGCATCATTTTTTTGTATTGTGTGTTGGATGGTTGGTACATGTAGTTCTTGCACATTGAAGTAGTGAAGAAGGTCCAATAGTTATGATAAAGTACTATTGTCTTCTTATCATTTATGCGTTGAGGTTTTCCGAATTATCCATCCTAGTGAATATAGGAAGTTATACTGAAATCTACTGGATTAAATTTTTCTTGGAAGTCATGAAGTAATTGGAATAAAAATGTAGAGATTTCCTGAGTTTTGGTTGTAATTTAAATGTTTTGTTTGTTTTAGCTTTTATGTGATTCAGTGAATCAATCATGTCACAGTTGTACCTAATTTCTACCTTCTGCAGCGCAGCCTATGATTTAGTTGAAAGTGACATACAAAAGCATACCATAGACATCTGCAACCCCCAGAAGTGTGTACGGGTTGTGATTCTTTTTGATATCGTGTTTTAAGGAATGTTAACAAACTTATTTCTTATGTGTTAAGCACTATGAGCTAAGCATTGAGCTAGAACCAATTATAAGGATGTTTTATCAGAGCACTAATCATTTGTTGGCATATCTAGATAGTTGACGCCAATGAATCTTTCCATGTTATAGATGCAAGAAACATCAAAATCATAAATGTGTATCCTCTGTTCATTTATTGATAAATGACCTGAGGACAGCCCTGTGCTTCCGTTGGCTTTTTCTAAAAAAAAATATCAATAAGCTCCACCTTCTGCTATTAATTTTTGGGGTTTGTTACACAAATCATATATATGTTTTTGCATGAAGTGATATTGATATATTGATGTGGACAATGGTTAATTATGTATGTCTGCATACCCACCTTCCTTGCCAGGTTGTGCTTGCATTCAAAATAACGTTACTTGTATAGTGTATATTATGCAACTCAACAAAGATCATCTAATCATCCCTACCCTTCTTACCAATTCCAAATCATATATACAGTTATGTATTGGTCAAGGAGAAGTTTCCATCTTACGTGGTCATAAAATGTCACCAATTCACTAATTTTTCCTATTTGAATTCCAAACAATATGAGAGATCCCCTTTTTTATTTGCATGAAAACTAGCTCCTATGCTGATTTATGGCTTAAAAAGAAGAGCCAAAACTCAATATTGAGATTCGTGAGCAAACAGCATGTTCTTGAACTTAATTACTTCTTATGCCATGGACTTGAAATTCTGAATTTCCAGTTTAAAGTTTTGGATTTTATGTTAATTAACTGGTCAGCAACTCATCTCTCCAGTCATCAATCAATTTTATTTTTTTTACATTTTTTTAAAATACAAAATTATTAATTTCTTTTTATTGGTTAGTTAGATTCTAGATATGTTTCGTAAAAATTTATCAATCCTTTTAGTTATTTTAGAGCATTCTTGGAGACCTGTGCACTTCAAACTTTTGAACCTAATACGAGCATGTACTTCTCCACTCTCTTTCTTACCTTGTGCAACAGAGATGCACACAGAAGCATACACATACTTGCAAGGATTTTATTTTATTGCTTCAAGTATTGTGTCAATCTTTTAGTCTGAGATTGTTGGCCTCAGATTTTGTCATCTAACATTCATTAATTATTTCTCCGGGGTGATTTCATTAGATCATACATAACGAAGATCTTGAAGAACTGAGGGAACTTGGTTCTGGCACATTTGGGACTGTCTATCATGGGAAATGGAGAGGAACAGATGTTGCAATTAAGAGAATCAAGAAGAGCTGCTTCACTGGTCGATTGTCAGAGCAAGAGAGATTGGTATGCGCTCCTTACCTCTCTGATATTAGTGTCTTTTTCCCTAGAGAGTTTATAGTTGCATGATTCAGCTTTGCTTTTGGTCAGGGAATGTTGTTTGTGTGCCATCGCTCAGTTTTTTGCCATTTGTTATATTTTACTTTTCGGAAATAGAGACTATGATGTGGTGAACCCTGCCCAAGTGCAAAAATCTTTAGAAATTATGCTTGATTTGAACAATTGTAGCTGTTTGCCATAA
This sequence comes from Camellia lanceoleosa, assembly GCA_025200525.1. Lineage (NCBI taxonomy): Eukaryota > Viridiplantae > Streptophyta > Magnoliopsida > Ericales > Theaceae > Camellia > Camellia lanceoleosa. Next base: position 10,568 of record JANUSC010000735.1, on the reverse strand, counting down.
CATTTACTATTCTGTTGTTCAAAATCAGACAGCTAAAATCGTTAAATCAAACTAATTATATGTGCAACCTAGCAAGCCTGTGTAAGCCACCATCAGTCCCCCAAAAGTTGGGCCCTTTTGGAGAAAGTCTGTGGGTTCACTTCTTTGGCCCAGGTGGTGTTTTGTGTGTGTACTTGTGTTATTTCCAATAAAAAATTTATTACGGATGAATGTGTTCTTTTGAATGAGCCCCTTTATCTAATGACCTTAAACTACCAAAAGACACTGTTCCATATGACAAGAAAACTACTAGTGCATAGTCTGCAGATAATACATAACCACTAGGATCATGACTGCAGCAAAGCGAAGTTATATATGATGTGTTAGTCAGAAAATTGTTTGCTAAACCAACCAATCAATAGCAGTTGATAATAAGCAATTAAAGCGAGTTTGATAACATCAACACTTTTTGTTTGCCCCACTTACAAGTCAATTAATACTTATTTGCTTCTCATTGGTTAATATTCATGTGTGTGAGACTTCTCATTGGCACATTAGATACTAATATTACTGCCATTCTTAGACCATAGAGTTCTGGACAGAAGCTGAAATTCTGTCCAAGCTTCACCACCCAAACGTCGTGGCATTTTATGGTGTGGTGCAAGATGGACCTGGGGGAACACTAGCTACTGTCACAGAGTATATGGTTGATGGTTCTCTAAGGCATGTTTTACTTCGCAAGGAGAGGTAATATATCTCTAACATGGTCCACAAGTTTGGGTTTGGCATAATTGTGGTCATGTTCTTGACTAAAATTGTGCTAAAATTTCAAATATTACAGATTAGCTTCAGAAGCAATTCAGATGAAAAAAAAAGGGAAGATTTTCTCCTTTCATGTTGAAGCAGTTTTTCCTCTTATATTCTTCTTCCTCCTGGTATGATTTAATTTGCAGACATCTCGATCGTCGCAAGCGACTCATTATCGCCATGGATGCAGCTTTTGGAATGGAGTATTTACATTCAAAGAATATTGTACATTTTGATCTGAAATGCGACAACTTGCTGGTGAACTTGAAAGATCCTTCACGACCTATTTGCAAGGTTATCCTGATGGAATCGATTTCATATTTTGTACTTTTGAAAAATGTTGCTAATATCATCACTTCATCCCATACACATCATTAAGAAATTGATAGGTTTCAAGCCAAATCAGTTTCTGATTCATAGTAACATTGTTTCTTAGGTAGGTGATTTTGGCCTGTCAAAAATTGCTTAAACACTTTGGTTTCTGGTGGAGTTAGGGAACCCTACCATGGATGGCTCCAGAGCTGCTGAATGGCAGCAGCAACAAAGTTTCTGAAAAGGTAAGATGCCACTGTATACATGTGTACATACAACACTTGAGCATTAGCGAAACCAAATATATGATTTTTATCTCTCACAAGCCTATCGATGTCATAATATCTTTACCTCTCTCACTTTAGAGAAGTCTAAATTTTTCTTTGTTAAGGTGGCTTTAAACTATCTGTCTCTTGTTTTAACTAAAATGAAAAAAAAATAAGGCTAAACATTGGTGGAGCATGAATTCTCTGTTCTTCTGTTTGTCCTGGTTTCAAGATTGTGATCTGGATGGACACACTCTGCCTGTACAAATCTACCCACTTTTTTGTTTATTTATATCTGCAGGTTGATGTGTTCTCCTTGGTATTGTCCTATGGGAGATTCTCACTGGTGAGGAGCCTTATGCTAACATGCACTATGGTGCAATTATAGGTGAGATATGTAACAATCTTCTATCCTTAATCTTACAGTGTTTAGTTTAAAACCCAATCAATTGTTAGATTGGTTCAAGGCAATCCCAACTAACAATGAGCTAATTTTAACACAATTTGATCCTCTCTCTCTGTGACATGCAGGAGGCATTGTGAATAACACACTGAGGCCTTCCATTCCAAGCTTCTGTGATCCGGAATGGAAAAGGCTAATGGAGGAGTGCTGGGCCCTAATCCTGTGGTGAGGCCACCCTTCACAGAAATTGCCAGTCGCCACGGGTGATGTCCCAGACCAAAGTGCAGGCTAATAAGACATCTAAGTAATAGCTGGATGATTCCACTTTGCTGTTTTCTCCATACAACATGATCTGTTTATTCATTCAATTGTACACTCAAAAGATAGTGTTTGGATCCCGGAAGTGTTCTTGAGATGCACTGGCCTGAGTGCAATAATTTTCAGATGGCTTTTTTTCCCATGAAGAAACAAGGAATTCTATATTCCAAAATTGTATGTTACAACGTATCCATCAATATTTAAAAGAGTTGTCTTTATTGTTTTGTTTTAGTTACAGTTGTTTTTGAAGATAGCCTAGTAGTTTTTCATAGAAATTGTCTCCACATAAAAGTTGGCGTTTTATGACTAGTAGGTTGTTTTGCAAGATTGAGTATCTAACCAGATTTGGTAGTTTTGAGATTTTATTTTATTTTAAGTTGGTAATTGATCCAGAAGATATCAAGATTGTCAAATGATCCAAGTGAGCCATCTAAATTTCTTCCATATTTAATCTGGCAATTTTAGGGTAAATTAATAATTAATATGTAAATCATATTCAACATTATTTTAAGTGATGGTAATGTTATAGTCTTTGGTAAAATTTTCAAAAGTTAGTTATTGAGGTAATGTTGTTCTAATGCTTATATGCATTATTTTCGTTCATGCATAGTATCTTGTCTGTCTTGTGTAAGTTAGGGACATACCTTAATGATTTTACTGATGTGTTAAAGTATGAATATGCATATTATGCACCATGAGCACATAACATAAGAAAAGGAATATGATTATGATTATGTCACAATTCCTTCACGCATTATGTTGTGTTTTATGGACTCATATTCACCAGGCCAGTATTAATTTAATTAACCAACTAGGTTGAGCTTCTTCTTCTTTTGGGCCAGGCCTCAAGAATCTGGGGCCATTCTTACGATTTGAGACTCTAAAACAGAGAAGTTATTGATTAGTTCCGAAGTATCATCACATAGTGTCTAATAGTATAATATTATATGATTTTTATTGGGAAAATTTGGCTATAAACCTATTTTACCTTCTTTTCATTGTTAGAAAGATTAAGAAAAAATTATACTTTCTAAACCCTCTCATAATTATAAAGTCTTGCATATAGGACAAAATTTATTATTGAAATATTTTATCGACTATTATACCCTTATGCATCTCCTTCAACCTGCTCATCTTCTCTCGCTCTTTTTTTCTAACCCTAGCTTTCTCCATGGTCGAGTCAGGAGAACTTTTTCTTCGATATGCGTCCGCCGTCACGGCCGTCATTCCTAAGTCTGATTTATCTCTCTCCCATCTTCTCAACTCTTCTCGCTCAACTCTTCTTCAACTGCTCATCTTCTCTCGCTCTCTCTTCTAACCCTAGCTTCCTCCATGGCCGAGTCATGGAGAACTTGCAAATCGTGACCGATACATATATATGTGCGTGTGTGTGTGTATGTGTGTGTGTTTGTATGCTTTGAGATTTGAATTAATATATATATATATATCTACATATTCCGATCTCTAATCTATATATATATCTATATATATGTGTTTTGAGTCTTTAAGATCTGAGATTTGAATGATTGCATAGATCTGGCCTCTACGATCATTTGATTCAACTCAAAAGCTCAAAGATTTAAAGTAAAATCTAAAAATCAGGTGTATAAAAATCTCAAGATTTTTGAAAGCTCAAAGTTTCAAAAATCAGAAATTTGAAGAACCGGTATGAAAATTGAGATTTCTCCGAAATTTCGATTATAGGCCTCGATTCAATGTTTTTGAGTAAACATCAATCGATTCAAGGATTATAGGCCCGATTCAAAGTTCAAAGCTCAAAGTTCCATCGATTTTCAGAGTAAACATCAAATTTCATTTGATGCAGATTCGAAAAAAAAATTTACTGGTTCTATTGCTCGCTTTTTTTATTTGATAGAATCAGAGTAAAATTTTACTTTTATATAGAGTAAAATTTACTTTTATACGTAGTAAAATTTTACTTTTAGTTTTAGAGTCTCACGCTATTTATTTTTCGTGAGTAAAATTTTACTTTTAGTTTCAGAGTGTAAAATTTTACTCTGATTCGTAGTAAAATTTTACTTTTTATACGTAGTAAAATTTTACTTTAGTTTTAGAGTGTAAAATTTTACTTTCATACGAGTAAAATTTTATTCAAATATATAGTGAAGATGGCTTAATAGAAGAGTCTATAAATATGAGGGTAATATAATAAAAGAAACAACTTTTAAAATATCGTGGGGTTTTGAAAGACTTATATAATTCTTGTCCTTTGAAAGACAAATTAGATAGTGAGGGCTATCACCAAATCCCCTTTTTATTGATAAATCCCATTTAAAAGTGTTTTAACTCTAGAAATTCATGAAGGAATTTTTAATCTATCTAGTCCCATGTATGTATAGTTTTATTCCATAAAGTCATTTTTCTTAATTTACATTATTTTCTTGGACACTTATGCCCTTATATTTAATTTTGATACCCTTATAAATATTTTTTGAACTAGTAATTTTATGATGCGATATTCATATTTTAAAATTCACATTGGTAGGAATGTAAAATTATTCGTATGCCTGAACTCCGCCATGGGCCTGGCGGCTCGTTGACAATATGAATATTTACATTGACATGTTAACATTCACGCTAATAGGAGTAAAATTTACCCGCCCCATGGTGGCGCGAAACCCGCTGTCCCATGAGCTTTGTGCCCAGTCGTTTATTGACAATGTGAATATTCACATTGACATGTTAACATTCACATTGATAAGAGTATAAAATTGGCTCGGCGTGCCAAAAGCCGCTGTCAGCCTCGAGTTAGGCTCGCGGCTCATAACAATGTGAATATTCACATTGACATATTAACATTCACATAAATAGGAGTATAAAATTAGCCCGCTACTGGGTGCTCGAAACCCGCCACGCCCGCGAGTGGCGGTTCGCCCGTTGTTGACAATGTGAATATTCACATTGACATGTTAACATTCACATCGATAAGAGTATAAATTGGCCAATGGCTTAGGCGGCCCGACCATTGTTGACAATGTGAATATTCACATTGACATGTTAACATTCACATTGATAAAAGTGTAAATTGGCTCGCAGCTCGGGCGCCCGAAGTCTGATCACAATCTGATGCGGTTGCCCGACCGTGACAATGTGAATATTCACGCGACATGTTAACATTAACATTGATAGAGTATAAAATTTGCCCGCTGTCTGCTTGCCCGCCCGGTAGGCTACCGCCCGCTGCTGATTTATGTGAATATTCACATTGACATGTTAAAATGCACATTGATAAGAATGTAGAATTAGCCCGCTACGCCTCAAGGTTCCCCATGGCCTAGGGCGTTAGTCGGTCCGCCCGAGCATGTTCGAAACCCTGTGTTAGGCCTGTCATCACTTTGAAGCTCTCGCGCCCATCGGCCCGCTTAAGGCTAATTCAAGGCTCGGTCCGAGGCCCACGCCCGAGGCGCAATGTATTTTTTTGTAGAAAATAATAAAATTTTGCAGAAAAATTAAAAAGAATAAAAAATGGTCAGCCCGCCAAGCTCGACCTAAGATCGAGGCTAGGCCCAGCCCACCGACCCAACTTGAGACTCGATCCATTGGCCTGCTCAGCCCGAATACCCTTTGTGCAGGTTAGAGGGCTCGGGCCTAATTTTGCTCCATGGTTTCTGACTCTACCGTGAAAGACTGCTGGGCCTGTGCTCGAGCCTAATCCGAGACCCTAGGCTAGGCTTAGGCCATCACTTTGAAGTTCGGCCTACCATTGGCGCAGCTTAAGGCCTATTCAAGACTCCTCCCACCGAGGCTCAGTGTCTTTTTTTTTTGTGAAAAATAATAAAATTTTGATAGAAAAAATTAAAAAGAATAAAAAATGGCCAAAGTTCACCGGCCGCCATGGTTGTGGGCGGGTTTCGTAGTCACAAGGCACGCTAATTTTACACCCTATTAATGAATATTAACATGTCAATAATATTCACATTGTCAACTCCGGTAAGTCCGCCTAGTCCGCCAATTTTATACTCTTATCAATGTGAATGTTAACATGTCAATGTGAATATTTACATTGTCAACCGCCTGCCCATTAGCCCAGCCACCAATGCAGTTGTGGCGGATTTTTGGACACCCACGGCGGGCTAATTTTAAATTCCTATCAATGTAAATGTTAACATGTCAACGTGAATATTTACATTGTCAACCTGCCGGTTCGCTCCTAAGTCATGCCAATTTTATACTCTTATAAATGTGAATGTTAACATGTCAATATGAATATTCACAAATAACGGCCGAATCGCCCGCCTCAGCCATGGGTCATAAGTTTTCATACGCCACATGACGCGACCAATTTTATACTCCTATTAATGTGAATGTTAATATGTCAACGTGAATATTCATATTGTCAACTGACCTGCCCGTTCCGTACTTTCAATTTTTCGGGCACCCACGAGAATTGACATGGGTCGGGCCCTACACATTGACGATATGAACATTCACATTAATCTGCAGAACATTCAAATTAGGGGTATTTTGGTAATTATGTTACCTATAGGACTTATTGAAATATAAGAAAATAATGTGAACTAAATGAAATATAAGTAGATGAAAAGGGTATTTTGGTCTTCTTATCTCAAATAGACCTAATGGAATAATCAAAAAAATATGAATTGATAGAATAAAATTTAGAAAGTGGATTTATCAAAAACTCCCATAGTATAATTGGTAAATAAAAGAGCTTCATATGATGGTATGGAATAGTATAGTATTATAATTAGTAAATGAATAATATTCATAAATTTGTATTGAGTGATTAAGATACATAAAAAAATAAAACAAAAAAACAAAATAAATAAAAGGAAAATGTCTTGTAATTCAAATTTTAGGCTCAGTAGTTAATGGCCAAAACGACGTTGTTTTGGCCATTTGAGTGTTGTTTGTACCAAAACGACGCCGCTTTTGGCCATTTAAGTCACTTTTGAGTCACAAAATTTGAGCTACGTAGCATTGTCGTGAAATAAAAATAAGGAGACTTATTTATAAGTCCTTTTTCGTAACCTTGCTAGACTAAGTCCTATGTAATTTCTAATAGCCTCAAGTTCTATTTTCATAAGAATGTATTTCACAAGATCCTAATCTTTTACCTTTTATTTTCACACCTTATGCTTCGCCAAATCCTTCTACTTTATTATTAAATATTATCACACACCGATGCAAGCATGGACGTCGTTCAGAGACGCCGCCTCATGTTTGAAGACGAGAAAAATATTTTATATATGCTTTATTGTTTTTTATTCTATGGATAGATGTTAACCTTGATTTGGTCGTTGAGAAAATGGAGTAAAAGGGTCGTTTGGGTGAACCGACATTGATTTGGGTTATCTTCCCTTTTTCACCGGAAAAACAGAGCAACATTGATTTTATATTTAGATTAAATTTTTTTTTTTTTTTTTTTAATTGAAACTCATTTTTAATGCGGGTTTTGTTTGCGTAATTCCGAGTGATGATAGGTTGGATGGAGGTACTAAAAAATAAAAATTTATTAAGTTTGGCGAAAGTAACGCGACGACACACGCCACGCTTATGTGTCATTACATTACGCCATGAGGTGTCACGCTATGCCACGCTTACGTAGGTGCCACGCCACGCTCATATCGCAGTCACGCTACGCTACGCTTATGTAAATATGTCACGCCACGCTTATATAAAAGTCAATGCTACATTACGCTTATGTAGATATGTCACGCTACGCTTATATATGCCACGTTACGCTTACGAAAGGTCAATGCTACGCTACGCTACGCTTATATCAATTTCCTATATACGATTTTATTACTTATTTATGATATTAACAACTAATATCGGCGTAAAGAAACAATAAACTTCTCACAAGACTTATGAGATCATGTTTTTTAAGAGACTATATGTAAAGATGTTTCCTAATGGTGACTTTTTAAATAATTTTTTCTAAAAATAAAAACAAAAAAAACATAGACATAGACATGACAATGAATTGTGATTTAGGAGGGACATGGACGTCCTGGGACCAGTCAGTAATTTTTCTCAAAAACACGTCACACCCACGTGGCTCAGGCACCATTACCCACCACCACACACGCACTGTCTCTGTCTCTCACTCTCGCTCGGTCTCTCCTCCGACCTGAAGGCCAATTTCTGTGTTCCTCCTCTGTAACTCTGTCTCTCTTAGGTTTAGGGTTATGAGATCTAGTAACTCTTCAACCTGATTCAGCTAAGAAGAAGAAGAAGAAGAAGAAGAAGAAGAAGATGATGATGGTGATGGTGATGGGTAAATTGATTCTTGCAAACCTTTTTTTATTTTATAAATTTGTGCCACATGTTTAGGTCTTGGGAGTTTTTCAGTTTCTTCAGTTAAATTTCTGATTGGTTATTTAAAAATGATTCTCCAATTTGCTGCTCTCTTGTATGTTTTCTTTTATTTCTTCGTTAAGATAGACAGATAGATAGAATTATGCTGATCGTTATATTTTTTTGGGTGAATACAGATCGTTATATCATTTTAGGTTTACCTTCAACGATGTCAAATTGTTGATGATTCTGAGGTCAACAAGAGAAAAAAGAAAAAATCAGAGATTTTTGTCAAGGTCTTCTAAACTCTCACTTAGCAGTGGACTGTGGATCTGTCTTTGATATTAATATTATTCGCATGCATGTCCTGCGCACAAGTCTATTGTGATGTAGACGAGAACCACACCACATGTTTTGTTTTTCCCAAGTTGAAGCACCAGTTTCTGTCACCAACTGATCAGCGCTTGTGTAAGAACACAAAAATTAGCTAGAGCCACCACACCAATTCTATGATATACATATGAAAATATGAACTACACTTTATATGATATACTTTTTTCAAGATTAGTTGTCATTACTGTAAAGTTACAGAGAGGAGGTTTTCGAATAATTGGTTTGGAGGCATGATTTCAAATATTTCTAAAATCGAGCATGATGATACTTTCCTAATTTTAAGAATGATGTCATATGCTCTGTTTGTTTCAACGAAAAATAGTTTTGGCATTTTCAAATGTTGTATTGAGTGCAAAATTTGTGCATGGATTGTCAAATAGAATGAATTACCTTCTGACACGTATAAAGTGTCAAGGATGGATTTCTGTAGTCTCTCTCCTTGGGTCATTTTTTTCAAATAAAGTTGTAAGTCTCATGTGCTCAGGCACTGGACACATACATAGACACATATACACAAGAATATGCACGCACATAATGTATGTATATGCACTCCACACAGAGATCCACAGATAGTGGCGAACCATGTCTATACTAAGGGGGGCGTGTGGCCCTCCCTAGGTTTGAAAAATCCTTCTATGTAGTAGTAGGCAATTTTTTCTCTATGGCTATTCATTTATTCTTTTTCCCCTTTCATTTTTCATGCATCTAATATGAAAGTTGAATCCATGGCACATTTGCATGTAATATATTGAAGCACAGTTATAACAGTTGTGCTATTATTATCTTACATTTCAATTTTTTACAGTTAGAGCACGCTATTTTTTGTTTTTTTCAGAGCTTGAAACTTTTTAGAGTGAGTCACTTAACAGAAGATCAGTAGCTCTGCAAATGGGAGGATCTTTAATTGCTAGACAACAAATTAAAAAGGAAAGTGAGAGTGCAAAAAATAAAGCAGGAAGAATTAGGTGGTGTGGCCCATGCAGTGTTTTTCTTTCTCCCACTTGCTGTGAAAATAAATTAGTTACAATTATGTTGACTTACATCAGTTGGGCATACATTTATATGAGGAAGACATATATTAAAAACTCGAAGATTGTTGAAGCAACTGGTTGAAGTGAATTGACTGAGGTTTCTAAGCATTAGAGATGCTCTAAAAACAAGAAAGCAGACATCTAATTTAAATTTTTAGTCCTCATAGTGGAAAAAAAAAAAGTAGTAGTTTGTTCATGTGATTGCTTTTCTTCTTTTCTTTCTTTTGGTGTGTTTGTGTGGCCTAAGAGCTTCCCTTTAGGTTTTTTTCGGTACATGGAATGTGAGTTTAACTTGTTTATACTTTTGCACGCTGGAAAAGAATTACTTTTTTTTTCTTTTTAGTTTTAGCTTGTTTGCATCCTTCTGGTGATTCAATATTACCTAAGAAAAAGGTTGACTATGACTCTGAACACATAGTCTGTTTTCTTTTTCAGGGTTTTTGATGAGGAGATAATTATAAGAAGGGCAATAGATACTGCTATAATTCGATATGGATCAACCAGAACAGACTCAGCACCAGCTGCCGGGTTGTGGGAGTTGTAGCAGGTTCAGGTCAAATGGCTCTATGCTTTCTACTCCTACCATTCTGCACCAATGGTGGTCAGGCTCATCCACTGTTGCTGTACATTCTCCAACTGAGCCTCCCGCGCCGCTTTTTTACTTTTCAGCACCAGCTTGCTCTATCATCGAAGCTTCCAGAACGCCCACCACCAACAGCAGCAGCAGCAACAACAGCAACTTCAAGTATATTCTGGACCAACCAAATGCAAGAAATTGAG
>JANUSC010000087.1:600000-800000 GCA_025200525.1 Camellia lanceoleosa | reverse complement strand
ATAGAATTGAAGTTTATTCAAGAAACCACTATACCTTAATGATCTATTTGGTTTTTTGAATGAACCTCCATTTTTAATTTTATGCGACATCCATTTTTATTTTTATTCAACTTCCATTTTTATTCAACTTCCTTTTTTATTTAATTTCTTTTTCTATTCCACTTCCGCTTTTTTTTTTTTTTTTTAATTTCCAAATAGATTATTAAGGTAGAGTGGTTTTTTGAATAAACTTCAATTGTTAATTTTATGCAACTTCCATTTTTATATTTAATTCCCAAATAGATCGTTAAGGTATAGTGGTTTCTTGAATGAACCTCCATTTTTAATTTTATGCGACATCCATTTTTATTTTTATTCAACTTCCATTTTTATTCAACTTCCTTTTTTATTAAATTTCCTTTTCTATTCAACTTCCATTTTTATTTAATTTCCAAATAGATCGTTAAGGTATAGTGGGATATTGAATCAACTTCCATTTTTATTTTTATTCAACTTCCATTTTTATTCAATTTCCTTTTCTATTCAACTTTCTTTTTTTATTTAATTTCCAAGTTCCATTTTTAATTTTATGCAACTTCCATTTTATATTCAACTTCCTTTTTTATTTAATTTCCAAATAGATCGTTAAGTTATAGTGGTTTATTGAATGAACCTTTTTTAATTTTATGCAACTTCCATTTTTCTTCAATTTCCTTTTCTATTCAACTTCCTTTTTTATTTAATTTCCAAATAGATCGTTAAGGTATTATGGTTTCTTGAATGAACTTTCATTCTTAATGTTATACAACTTCCCTTATTGAACTTCCATTTTTATGCAACTTCCATTTATATTTTTATTCAATTTCCTTTTTTATTTAATTTCTAAATAGATTGTTAAGGTATAGTGGTTTCTTGAATTAACTTCCATTGTTAATTTTATGCAACTTCCATTTTGTTTTTATTCAATTTCCTTTTCTATTAAACTTCATTTTTACTTAATTTCCAAATAAATTGTTAGGGTATAGTGGTTTCTTGAATGAACATCCATTGTTAATTCTATTCAACTTCATTTTTTTGTTTAAATTCCAAATAAATCGTTAAGGTATAGTGCTTTCTTGAATGGACTTCCACTTTCAATTTTATGCAATTTCTATTTTTATTTTTATTAATCTTCCATTTTATTTTATTCAACTTCCATTTTTATTCAATTTCCCTTTCTATTCACCTTCCATTTTTATTCAATTTACTTCTCTATTCAACTTCAATTGTTAATTTTATGCAACTTCAATTTTTATTCAACATCCATTTTTATTTTTGTTCGACTTCAATTTCTATTCAACTACATTTTTATTTGTATTCAACTTCCATTTTTATTCAATTTCCTTTTCTATTCATCTTGCTTTTTTTATTTAATTTCCAAATAGATCGTTAAGATATAGTGGTTTCTTGATTCAACGTCCATTATTAATTTTATGCAACTTCCATTTTTATTCAACTTTCTTTTTTATGCAACTTCCATTTTCATTGTTAATTTTATACAACTTCCATTGTTAATTCTATTCAACTTCCATTTTTATTTTTATTTGTATTCAACTTCCATTTTTTATTTTTATTCAATTTCCTTTTCTATTCAACTTCCTTTTTTTTTTTTTTGAATTTACAAATAAATCGTTAAGGTATAGTGGTTTCTTGAATGAACTTCTATTTGGAAATTAAATAAAAAAGGAATGGAAGTTCATTTAAGAAACCAATATACCTTAACGATCTATTTGGAAATTAAATAAAAAAGGAAGTTGATCGTTAAAGTATAGTGGTTTATTGAATGAACTTCTATTTTTATTTTTATTCAATTTCATTTTTTGTTTAATTTCCAAATAGATCGTTAAGGTATAGTGGTTTATTGAATGATCAACTTCCTTTTTTATTCAATTTCTTTTTCTATTCCACTTCCTTTTTTATTTAATTTCCAAATAGATCATTAAGGTATAGTGGTATCTTGAATTAACTTCCATTTTTATTCAATTTCCTTCTCTATTCAACTTTTTATTTTATTCAACTTCTATTTTTATTCAACTTCCTTTTTTATTTAATTTCCAAATAGATCGTTAAGGTATAGTGGTTTTTTGAATGAACTTCCATTGTTAATTTTATGCAACTTCCATTTTTAATTTTATTCAACTTCCATTTTTATCCAATTTCCTTTTCTATTCAACTTCCTTTTTATTTAATTTCCAAATAGATCATTAAGGTACAGTGGTTTCTTGAATGAACTTCATTTCTATTCAACTTTCCAAATAGATCGCTAAGGTAAAATGGTTTCTTGAATGAACTTCCATTTTTAATTTTATGCAGCTTCCATTTTTATTTTTATTTTTATGCAACTTTCATTTTTATTTTTATTCAATTTCCTTTTTTATTTAATTTCCAAATAATTCGTTAAAGTATAGTGGTTTCTTGAATTAACTTCCATTTTCATTTAATTTCCTTTTCTATTCATCTTCCTTATTTATTTAATTTCCAAATATATCGTTAAAGTTTAGTGGTTTCTTGAATGAACCTCCATTTTTAATTTTACGCAACATCCATTTTCATTTTTATGCAACTTCCATTTTTAATTATATGCAACATCCATTTTTATTTTTATTCAACTTCGATTTTTAATTTTATGCAACTTTCATTTTTCTTCAATTTCCTTTTCTATTCAACTTCCATTTTTATTTTTATTCAACTTCCATTGTTATTCAATTTTTATTTTTATTCAACTTCCATTTTTTTTATTTAACTTCCATTTTATTTTCCAAATAGATCGTTAAGGTATAGTGGTTTCTTAAATGAACTTGATTTTTATTCAATTTCCATTTTATTCAACTTCCTTTTTACTCAACTTCCATTTTTATGCAACTTTCATTTTTATTTTTATTCCACATCCATTTTATTTAATTTCCATATAGATCGTTAAGGTATAGTGATTTTTTAAATGAACTTCCATTTTTATTTTTATGCAACTTCCATTGTTATTCAACTTCCACTATACCTTAACGATCTATTTCAAAATTAAAAAACAAAGGAAATTAAATAAAAATGGAATTTGCATGAAAATAAAAATAGAAGTTCATTCAATAAAAATGAAGTTGAATAGAATAGGAAATTGAATAAAAAATAAAAATGAAAGTTCAGTCAAAAAACCACTATACCTTAATGATCTATTTGGAAATTAAATAAAAAAGGAAGTTGTATAGAAAAGGATGTCATTCAAGAAACCACTATACCTTAACGATCGTTAGGGTATAGTAGTTTCTTGAATGAATTTCCCCTTTTATTTTTATTCAATTTCCTTTTTTATTTAATTTCCAAATAAATCGTTAAGGTATTGTAACGCCCTCAAAATAACAACATTAAACCCATCAATATAGACATTCATTGATATTGAAAATCCTATGTGATTCGTGATTAGATAAGGATTAAAATATTCCAAAGCCAAAAATTCCAAAAACACTCAATCTAAAATCATCAAGCACTTACGAGAGTGATTTTAGTTTGTTTGTTTTTTAGGAATAAATAATAAATCAACACAATCGATTTTTACGTGGAAAAACCACAATTGAAGAACCTTCAATTGTAATCAAAAACCACGGGCGAACCGCCACTAATCAATCCACTATAGAAGGACTACAAGGTTACAAAGAAACCATACAAATTACCCAAACCAGTCAATTTGTCTCTGAATCTTCAGAATCCTTTCACCACGCCGCCATCGAACTGATTCTGAAGTTGGTTCCACACCTCAACTTCACTTGTCGAATTAACGACTACGTAAAGAAACAAAACACCTTTTGAAACTTTACGTAATGATCTTCGGATTCCACCGAAGAGAACACTCTTGAATATTAAGTATCAACCTCTTTGATGTATGAATTTCAACTCATGAGTTTTAGAACTCTCTCAAGAACATCAAAGAAAACGCACCAAACTCTCTGAAGAATACTTCAACCAAAACTCTAGAATTCTTGAATCTGATCTCTAAAAAAGTTAGATTGGTTTTAGGAGAAAACCATCTACTTATAGGAACCCAAAAAGAATCCCAATTCTGAATGAAACCAAACTCTTGAAAAATTCCGGATTCTGAAGCTCGCTCGAGCGAGGCTCCTCTCGCTCGAGCGAGAAGTGTATCTCGCGTGATTTCTACTAGTGACCTCGCTCGAGCCACGAGCCCTTCGCTCGAGCGAGGAAGACATCCTTTCAGGTTCAAGTGTAGACGCAGTGCTTGGCTCGAGCCACCATGCTCTTCGCTCGAGCGCACAAACATGGCCTTCAGGTTTTGCCCAGACGCACTCCTTCGCTCGAGCGAGCACTTCCTGGCTCGAGCGAGGAAGGTAAAAAACTCAGAAATAATTACAACTCAATACTTAGTTTTGTGCGCGAGATTTTGACAAGATAGGTCCTAACAATCTCCCCCTTTGTCAATACCTGGACAAAACTTTCTAAACAAGATTCCTGACCAAAAGATCTAACTAAAACAATTACAACTCAAAAGAATTTGCCAAACGAATACAAAAGTAAAACAATAAATCCAAACTTGAGAACCATCCAATCATTAAGCTGTATAAATAAACCAACAACCGTTGAGCTGTAAAGAAACCAATCATAAGCATGCATTCCTCAAACACAATATCAATCCTGCAGATTAAAACCATTAGATACATCCAGACATATATTTCAAAATCAAACAAATATATCCAACATATACATCCATCATATATATCCAAATATCAAAATATCCAGATCAAACAATATATCCAAATATATATCCAAATATCCAAATCAAATACATCCATACCATACCATAGAAACCATCCAAATATCCAAATCAAATACATCATCTCCCCCTTTTTGTCCGGGAGAAACAAAAGGAAAGAGAAACAAACCAAAAAAAAAACAATCAGGAGGAAGATGGTGGAGGATGCTGCAGCTGAAGAAGGGATAAAATCTGAGACAACATCGCACTGTGCTCATCAAGACGAGCATCAATAAGGTCAAGCCGACGGGCAAGAGCGGGATCCAAAGCATGAGGATCTCCGGTCTGCAGGCAACCTCAACCTCCTCCTCCTCGCAAAAACATCATCATCACTGCATCAATCGACCACCTGCATGAGTTCCCCCAACCCCGGACCCACTCCCCCTAACATGAGCCTAACTCTGAGAAACTGTGAGTTTAGTAATGGGTTTGACAGGAGAAGCAAACTCATCATCCTCAAAAACAGGGACATGAAAAGAAGTGAGAAAACGATGAAGAAAACACCCATAAGGAAGTCCTAAAGATTTTCGGCCCTCAAAAACCCCAATCATTTTGATATAATCATCTCCGGAAGATCAATGGGAAGGCGATGATGAATACAAGATAAAACATACCCCGGTCTTGAGTAATATGAGAAGAATGGGTGGTGACAAAAATATTGGCGACACAATGATGTTAAGAAGACGAACAGGAAGCATCTCATTCTAATGAGAGCCCGGCGATCCAAGTCCTAGAAACACCACACAATTCGAAGCAACCATATCAAAATTGACACCAGCCCGGGTAAGAAAAGGAAAATGACAATCATCAATAGCAGGAAGACCAAGAAATTCACGAAACACATCATCAGTGATAACAAGAGATTGTTTCCTAACCCAAGTCTGAAAAGTGCAAGCTTCGCGATTAATAGAATGAATATTGCAATAAAACTCCTGGATGAGACTAAGGGTTTGTGGACCGAAAAATGTAGCACTTGGTCACCACCTAACGGATCAAACAAAGACCGAATAGGAATGACCTCAAACGCATTAGGTAAAACATTATGCTCCAAATGAACTTTATGAGAGACATAAGACTCAAACAATTTTGCCTTTTCTTTTGACTCAAATTTGGCGGTTGTAAGAGGGCGAGAAACATGTTTTCGACGTTTGGAAGGTTCTGCCATTACTAGACAAACCGAGAGGCACAACAAAGACAGAGGTAGAACAGAACAAAACACAACCCAAAAACAGACTACCCAATAACAACCATAAAAACCAAACCCCAAGTGCAACCAAGTCAAAGAACACAGACAGAAGCATTAGTCCATTAGTCTAAAACGCATGGTAGAACAATAAATATGAGTAAAATATGGAGCAAAGCAAAGCAAACATAACACAGAGATCATAAACCAAACATGAGGTGATCAAAGCCAAAAACCAGAGGCAAAGAAGAGAGAAACACAAAGAATAGCCAATTAGAGAGACAACGAGAACCCAGCCTATAGAAAATATAATCAGAAGAACAAAATAGAGCTAGATGAACAATGAACATAAGGCAATCACAAAATATGAAGCAAATCCCTGGACTAAAACAGGAATCAATCTCACAGACACATTCGGATAAATAATGTAACAATAAGAAAATCCCAGTATGAGACCCAAATAAAAACCTTAAAAAAACCCCAATGTTGAAATACATAACCCTCACAAATAACACCCTCGAAGATAAGCAAAAACACAAAAATACGACAAATTAACCATCCTAAATGCAAGAATGAGACTTCGAAAGAAAAAAAATGAAACAACCAGAAACCAAAAATTAAAAAAAAATCAGAAAAGAAAACCTTGGTGATGACGGACACGTGGCCTTCGGCACCGAGTCAGGGTTTCCTAAATTTCCCATTTTAAAATATTTAGGTGGCGACTCTGTATCTGGCAAAGCAGTCCATGTTTGGCATTTGTTTTCAAAAATCTGTTTCTCAAAACGATTTGCCAGAGTTGGACTCTTTGGTTCAGATTGGAACCGTGACATTTGAGTCCTTGAACTGTAGTGACCCAATATCGAACCAGAACGGGGGGGACTCGCACTCCTCGCCCGGGGATGCGTTCGGGGATGTCTACACCGAGTTGCAAAACAAAAAGGTACCTCTTACAACCGATGGAGCCAGATAAGATCTCAAGGCGATAACAAAGATACACGCTACCAGAGGCCCTCGATCTACTGCCACCCCTAGAGCAAAAACCGCCGACAGATCGATGATGAAGCTCGATTGGCCCTCGAGGCCCGAATCGATCGGTGGCTGGCCGAAAACTCAGGTTCCGCTTAGAACCAGACGCCCAAGTGGCACTCAACTGGCAAGACCTCTTCAGTGCCCCCGACCACACTGATAGCAAGACAATGGCTGACCCTTGCCCTGACTCTGGCTCTGAGGTCGAGCCGAAGATGATGCTGCCCTCTAACCTCCGCCCTTCTGCGGGCAAGCTGGAGACTTGTGGCGCAGTTGACCACACTTGTAATAGGTCATGTCTCTCTGACTGCCTCTCCCAGAACCTATACTCGGCACTGGAAAGGTCGATCTGGTAAAACCACCCTGAGACTGCTGAGGGTTAGAACCCCTTTGTCTCCTGCCATCACCCTGGCCATCCTGACTCCTCTTGGAGCCTCTCTGCCTCTCCTCCTCCTCCTGCATCATACTCTCCATATGGGCCGCAGCATCCACAAGGCGCCCATAGTCTCGGGTCATAGAACCCCCAACTCTCATCTTGAGGCCATGCCTCGCCTTCCTCGAACTCAAGGCAACGCGTTCCTCGACGCCACAAGGTCAAAGTGCGAATCTAGATAGATCGTAAATGCGGGCCATCAAGAACTCACTTCTTAAGCCGCAGAATCGATCCTCAACTTCTCCCTGACAGCTGGAGATAAATACTTTTCCTGGAAAGCATCCACAAAAGCCTCCCATGTACCACCAATACGGCCCTCATAAACTTCCACCATCGACCAAGATCACCCTTTAATTGGAAAGATGCCAAGGTCACCTTCAATGCTCCTTCTTCGATGCCAAGCATCTCAAACGTCTTAGTCATCTGCTCCAACCACTCATCTGCCTTAAGTGGCTCCTTAGGATCCCCAACAAACTCATCCGGGTTAGACCGGAAGAACTTCCTCTTCAGAAAAGAAGGCCCTACATCATCAACCTGGGCCTGGGCTTGATTCTCAGCTCTGAGAATGCCCATGGACTCCTTCAATGCTCCTGCCATCTCGCGGCTAAGGCGTCCATGGCTTGTTGACCTACTAGCTTCGGCCACATTGGCTCGCCAACAACCTCCTCGCTTGCTCCAGATGGGCATCTCTTGCCTCCTAGGCCTACCTCGCCTACCACGCCCTCGCCCCGACATCCTAATAAAGGTAATGAAGAACATTAGCACATTCACAAATGTGCCGATGCTAAAACACTCGCGCCCTAATGCATGGACAATCAGAATTCACTCCACGTAAGCACATAATCACATAAGCACTTACAATTTCATTTCATTTCCTGGATAATGATAGTCCCGAGGCGTTACTAGAGTTCTCGTTAGAAACAAAGATTGATCAAGTGCTTTTCCAACAAGACTCACAAACCCAAGGATCCAATCAACATCCTAGAAATTAAATCCCATACCCAAATAATTATATAAGCATGTTATCAAATATACACATACTATCATACATAAGTCACTAACAAGCGAGACAAACCCATTGTGGTACCAATCACTTCCCACGCACCCAAAGTATTCGCATCTGTGACGCCTCGATACCAAGTTGTAACGCCTCAAAATAAACCCATAAATCATACATTCTTGACATGCTTAGATATAAAAGAATAAAGCATCATTACATATCATTAGAGTATTCATTACAGGATGTATTACATGTTGACAACAAAAATAAGTGCCCTATAGGCTTACAACTTTCCAAGTCAACACTTGGTTACAAAAGAGAATGCTAACTCTACACAAAATAAGCCCTTGGCTTGATATACATGTAATACAACAAAAAAAATTAACAAAAGAGTCTTTAACTCCCACAACGATCCGTGCTAAGATCTCGGAGGCGGCATAGTACCTGAACCTGAAAATGATGTCCCATATAGGGTGAGCCAACTTCTAGTCGAGATATGCTAAACATAGTATGAGCAATAACTAAAACATTAGCATTTGATAAATGTTTATCTCACATGAATCAATTCATAACCCATTTCGATTACATGACAAATGTGTTCATGTTTCATTATGTTTTCCATTTCTTATCTAATTTCTTAATTCATAAACTCGCTGTAACTCCCATATACTTTAAATGAGATTATATCTCTTATCAACAGTACTTCCATTTCAATTGAGATAACAACTCAAATTAAATACTTCACACTTAACCAAAGATACACATAATTGTTGTATCAATCTCAAACCAAACACTTCTATACTTCATATATGATATACAAATTAGCTATATCAATACTTCAATAGATACACAAAATTGTCAGATCAATGGAGTCCATCCCCTATCTCCTCCCAAACAATATCCGGTTTAGGAGTCCATCCCTATCTTCCCCTAAACCGTGGAGTACATCCCTTATCTCCTCCCACACAACACAATGTATATAAACACATATCATATACATAATCAAATCAATACATAAAATTCATGTATTATATCAACTGCCATATTCGATGGCGCACTCAATTTGATTAGTTTTACTTTGCCTAATCATCATGCATTGTCTACAACAATCAAGACTATCCTCTACCGGTAGCCAAAAGCAATTATTTCTAAACAGATAATAATTACGTCAACAAATAATTTATCAAAAATTCTCAAAGGTGAGTGATTAATAAATCCAACTCCACCATTTCATTTCATAATGAGCCAATTTCATTATTTCTAGCTCAATTTCATATTTCCATAACAATTGTCATTAATTATACTAATGACCCAAATATACCCAAACATGGCATTTTTTCCTTTTTCCCAATATTGACCCAAAGGCTCAAATATTAACAAAAACGTCAATGATCCCCTTTTTAAGACCCAAAATATATATATATATATATATATAGGCCCAAAGGACAAAACCCCCTTTTTCAAAATAACATATTTCAAACCCTAGCTTCCCAAATCAAACCATCTATATAAATAGCTCAATATTTATGTTAAAACACATAAAAATCAGTAGGAATCCCTACCTCAAGAGATGAACCCAAGGAAGAAGATGAAGAAAAACGAAGTTGCTCCAAACTCCAAGATTTTCGGATCAAAATATAGCCCTCGACAATCCCCACAACTTTTACAAAGGCCCAAGATGAGGAAATCACTCCTACTAGATCAATCCCTAGAGAGAAGGTAAGGTTTTAGAGAAAGAGGCTCTCCAATGGAGGTTTTGAAAAAAGTAAGAGAGAGAAAGGAAATCAAAAAGTGATCCAAAAAGTGAAATCTTGGACTGATATAAAAATCACCCCGCTCGAGCGGGCGCTCGAGCGTCAGACACAGACTCACGCTCGAGCGTCAAAAGCACCGCTAGAGCATAGATTACGTACTTCCAGAAGTTTTGCAGACATGGTCCCCGCTCCAGCGTCAAACTCCCCGCTCGAGCGGAGGAACAAAAACAAAGGGTTACGCTCGAGCGTCAAAAATCCCACTCGAGCGTCTGAAGACCTGCAGACAAAAGTACTGGGAGATGGAAAATTACGCTCGAGCGTCAAAACGACCGCTCGAGCGGAGAAGCAACAACAAAGTGCCCGCTCGAGCGTCAAAAGCCCCGCTCGAGCGTGAAGGCCAAAATCTAGGCATCAACTTTTGGTTCCAAAGCACAACCAACCTATTTCAAACCTGCCCAACACAACCCAAGACTCAAATACAAAGAGTAAGGGAAGGAAATGAGAATGAGACAACAACACAACCACGGAACCACGTCCGGAATACAATATACAAAGGAAAGGAAAACCGAGATCGCTATATTAACAATGGAAGTTCATTGAAGAAAGATAAAATAGGTTGTCGAATAAATGAGAAAGATAAAACCTTGAATCCACAAGGAAGAGAAATTATGGATATTATTAATCAAAAGTTATTTTGCTATCAGGCTTACATATTTATTTATAATAAGTCTTACAGACCATGCAATCTAAAATAAGGAAACAATTAACTAGTCTAATTCTTGGAAAAAAAAGTAGGTTGATTTGTCTTTTATTACCTTGGTAGCTGAGAAAGAGAATGCCGGAAAGGAATTTAAATTGGAGAACCAAAAATTCACAAAACTGTTCGAACCACAGAAACATGCAGTTCTTCCCAGATTAGGTTGATTTGTCTTTTGGATCCTCCTCTCCAATCAGATCGTCGTAAGTAACAGGTACCCTCACTTTATCATGAACAGATGCACGTTTCCTCTCAGCATCGGACTGCTCAAGTTGGTTTTGCACATGAGGTTCTACTAGCTGTGACCTATCTGAAGTGCTGGCTGTCATCTAATCTGGGAATGCATTATCCATCCTTTCAGAAGCATCTTTCTTGTTCTGTACTTGGCCTTGACAGATGTTTTGTTGCCTGAATTGCTTCTGCAAAGCGGTAAATAACACAACACAACACAACACAACAGTTAAATACCCAAAACTTCCAAGCGAAAAAACGTTGAACAGCATTACAGTTCCACAAGAAGTAAATTGCATCAAACAACATGAGGAATCAAGCTGTGTGAAGCAATAGTGGCCACGATTGGGCATAAAAACAGCAAAACAAACTTGAACCAAACACAGCATTTTGACGGCCTAAAAGACACCGCGAATGTTCACTACATAAAGGAAGTAACTTTTTCCCTTTCGGTTAGGAGGTTACTTCAGAGATGTTAGTATCTTATCATGTCTATACATGATCTACAATTTAAAGTGATATATGAGATTATAGGATGAATACCTAATTAATGAAAATCAATTCTTTCAATTTCAAAACCATGACTTCATTTCAATGGAACACTAGCAGAGGTTTGGTAAAAATTTAATAGATTATTTGGGGTCCTAGCATCACTCTTACAAAACGTGGATAGATGAAAACAAAAGGCATCCACAAAAGAAGCAATCAGATCGTTATGCAAGAAAAGACTCAGTTTGTCCATAAAAATCTTAATATTAATATCATTCTACGTTCATCTGTGTATTATGATGGAAAATAATTTACAAAAAGCAATGTAAGAACTAGCACTGCACAATTCTTTTGCTAAAGCCGAAAACACCCTTGCTATATCCATAGCCTGTACTATGTAAATCGTTGCTTCAGTAATTATATGCTATAACCAGATAACACTTTTATTTTTTTCAAAAAATAAAGCCACAGATTGATGTACCTTCAACATGAGTAATAGTAAAGGTGGAGCATAAAGAAGCACATTCATCTTTATCGAAACAGCTCCACTGTAATAATATCATGACAAAAGTCAAAACAAACCCATCTTAGTGTTATGGAAGTTGAATAATTGATTAAAATATCACCTAAAAATAATCAAACCTAGATGCCACTTTTGGTTAAGAAGTACGACCAGTGCAGCATGGAAGAGAGTCGTGGCAAAGCAATCATTGAAAAGATGAAGCACAAAGATGGAGTGCACTTTTTTTGATAGACAAAGCAGGGAAAGGGCCCACCATGGAAGCTGCAAGGAAGTTCAATAGTAATTCAAGACATATAAAAGGTAAGATATAAGAGAACCATCAATGCGGCATGGAGTAGTTTCTGATACATACAGGCAAGAACTTGTAACATAATTAAGAAAGTGTGTGATGCATTCGTGTGTGCATACATATCCATGTGTGTATGACAGGAGGGGGGAAGAAGCTGGTATTCTTCTCACAAAATATATGGTATCCTTAAACCAGATACATTCACTCCAAACTTCCAAATGAAAATTTAAAAAAGGGTCAATCATTAAGTCTTCTGCTTTATTTCATTCATGATCAAGATATTCTTCAAAGACAAAGAATAACTAAGTTCAAACTTTGGGATTGCGATATTAGGACTACAAAGTTACAAAACCAAAATGAAAAATCATCATCCGTCCTTGTATAATAAGAAATATCACATTTTAAAGTAGTAATTTGGATCCTTGCTTTCTTCCTAACTCGTAGCCTAGCAATAATGAAAAAATATATATATCACAAGGAAGAAAAACGAACCTTCTAAGTTCTAACAAGAACTCACCACTCAATCCTTCCCATAAAGAATCAAAAGGAAAAATCGATGTTAATTGTATTGCAAACGCATGTAAAATAAAAAGAATTTCAAAGATGCATGTTTGAGCATTCTGCTTCACTCTTCAGAGGTAATGGTCTGAGCATACAAGCAAGACATAATATAGGAATATAAAAAGGTGATTACATTGTTGTTAAATATCCAATTACCTTCCAAAGAAAACACCTTGATAGATCCTAGGGTCTAATATTGCCCACTAGTGCAAAATGATGACTAGACAGTTTAAAATGAAATTTACACGGTAGTAAAATTTTGACAATGAAATTATTCATTTGACATCCAATAATTACCCTCCTAACTTTTTCTTTCGTTTTGTCACACAGTATACATCAGTAGAGGCAACATAAAGGGTATCATACAGACATATCAAAAAAGAAGTTGATATCAGTATGCAAAGGAAATATAATATCTTTGTTGTGTCCTCGCCATCTCTAATTTAAAAATAGATTGAATATCTTCCAATGAAGCATAAACAATACTGCAACGATTAAAAAAAAAAAAAAAACTAAAGAGTAAAAGAACAAATGCAACCTCACATAAACACCACCACAAATCTGAACATAATGGGCATGCCAAGGGCGAAACAAAAGAAGATATTGCTTCGTGAAAAATCCTGCAGAAAATGAGGACACACAATTATGTCCATGATTGATTAAAAGCATAGCTTCCAAGAAATATTCAGTTCTACCTCATCAACGATGAAGTTAAATTTAAATTATACAACTAGCACCAATATTCTCTCTAACTCTTGCTTTATAGTACCTTTAAATCTGAAAGGTGATTGTTTATACTTCTTCCCCTTCTGCGCATTTAAGCATGGTTTCAGTTGATTGTAGTCTTGAAGTCGAGAACCGTCAAATGAAGTGAAGCATTGAAGAAGTTAAGGGTTGAGATGTTAACAAAATGATCATTTATTTACATTTCAGTGTGAATTTCTGTTGTAGCTATTCTTCATAATGGAAAGTAAAGCTGATTTTATCTTTTTCTTTCCACTATTGAAAATCTTTTTGAAAATAAATTGAAAACTTAAAAGTTTGGGAACAAAGTGTGGTCAGTCTGGGCACCTGAAGAGGTTTTGTCCACAGTTGAGTGCCACTTCGGGCGCGTCTGGTTCTAGGCAGACGCAGGGTTTTCAGCCAGCTCAATCTGTACAGGCCTCGAGGGCCAATCCGGGAGCTTCGTTGTCCCATCAGGCAGCGATCGTATGCTCGAGGGGTGAGCAGTGGATCAGGGCCTTCAGGGCTGTGTATCTTGTTATCTGCACAGGACTGCACCGGTTCCATCGGTTGTGAGAGAGGTACCTTTTTGCAACTTTCGGTTGCTAGTGTATTGATTGATCTGGTCGTCTCATATCTTTGTATCTGCTACATTTGCATCTGCTTTTGGAGTTGGAGTTGGCACAATTAGCATCTCCTATATGTGTTGTATCACTGTTGGGGTGAATTGATTTTGAAGCACGGATGTAGAGGTTGTGATATAGAGGTCGATCATCGGCTTCCATTCCCTGTTGGAGTTATGCCCATGTTGGGTTTTGATGTTATTTTGGGTATGGACTGGCTATCGTCATACCAGACTGTTATCGAATGCTACCGCCCGGGGGTCACACCATGTACCATGAGCGGTGAGTGTTTCTATTTCTTGGGGGATCGGGTTGGTAGTGTGTTGCCACTGTACGATCCATGAGGCGGAGTGAGCTTAGTGGTCTACTTGCTAGCTTTATGAGTAGTGAGTGTGATGAGACCCAGATTGCATTATCGAGAGTGGTTTGTGAGTATTCGGATGTTTTTCCCGAGGATCTCGTTAGTTTGCCACCTCACCGAGAGATAGAGTTCTCTATTGATTTAGTGCCTGGCACGGCGCCGATTTCTATGGAACCTTACCGTTTTTCCCTAGCCGAGTTGAGTGAGTTGAAGATTCAGCTCTAGGAGCTGCTGGATAAGGGCTTTATTCGCCCTAGTGTTTCGCCGTGGGGAGCACCGGCCCTCTTTGCTAAAAAGAAAGATGGTGCCTTGAGACTTTGTATCCATTATCAGAAATTGAACCGGGCTACGGTCAAGAATAAGTACCCCATGCCCCGTATTGATGATTTTTTTGACCATTTGAAGGGTTCCCGTTATTTCTCTAAGATAGACTTGAGATCGGGTTACCACCAGTTGAGGGTCAGGGAGGAGGATATTCCAAAGACGGCATTCCATACGCGATATGGCCATTATGAGTTTCTGGTGATGCCATTTGGGCTCACCAATGCACCGGCAGTCTTTATGGATTTGATGAATCGGATCTTCCAGGAATTCTTAGATCGCTTTGTGGTCATTTTCGTGGACGACATTCTTATCTATTCACCTTCAGAGGAGGAGCACGAAGAACACTTGAGAGTGGTGCTTGAATTGCTTAGAACCCATAGGCTGTATGCCAAGTTTGGCAAGTGTGAGTTCTGGCTAGGAGAGGTCAAATTCTTAGGCCATGTGGTATCCGGTGAAGGGGTGTTTGTTGATACATCCAAGGTTGAGGCGGGCAAGACCGCACAACCTAAGAGCGTTTTTGAGATCCGTAGTTTTCTGGGATTAGTTGGGTATTACCGCCGATTTGTGAAAGATTTCTCCAGGCTAGCTTCGCCATTGACTAGATTGACGCGGAAAGGGGTCAAGTTTGTGTGGAGTGAGACTTGTGAAAAGTCGTTCCAAGAGCTGAAGGTTAGATTGACCACCGCTCCGGTGTTGATTATTCCAGAGAGAGGGTTGGGTTATGCGGTTTATTGTGATGCCTCACGAGAGGGTTTGGGTTTTGTGTTGATGTAAGAGGGGAAAGTGGTGGCTTATGGCTCACGTCAGTTGAAAATACACGAGAAGAATTACCCTACACATGACCTTGAGTTAGCAGCCATGATCTTTCCCTTAAAAATGTGGAGGCATTACCTGTATGGTGAGAAGTTCGAGGTGTTCTCGGACCATAAGAGTTTGAAGTACCTATTTACACAGAGGGACTTGAATTTGAGGCAGAGAAGGTGGATGGAATTCATTGAGGACTACGATTTTGAGTTGCACTATCACCCGGGAAAGGCCAACGTTGTGGCCGATGCCCTTAGTAGAAAATCCATTAGTGATGTAGCTTGTATAGCCATCCGGGAATGGGAGATGTTGAGGGCACTTGGTGAGTTCGATTTGCTTTTGGGCGAATCTGTTGAGGCTGCGGCCTTGTTTTTTGCTGTTGCGCAGCCTACACTTGTGACTTGAGTATTAGAGGCACAGGGAGGTGACCTTGAGGTAGAAGCCCTCCGGGAGAAGATCTCCGGTGGAAAGGTTGAGAAGGGTTTGTCTGTGTATCTCGACCTGAGTGTGAGATACCGAGACCGTTTGTTTGTGCCGGAGTCTTGCCGAGAGGAAGTACTCCGAGAGTTTCACCATTCACGCCTGGCTGTGTATCTGGGAGACACAAAGATGTATCAAGATTTGGGTCGCCAGTTTTGGTGGCGGGGTATGAAGAAGGATGTGGCGGTTTTCGTATCGAAGTGCCTTACTTGTCAGTAAGTGAAGGCCGAGCATCAGAGGCCAGCGGGTTTGTTGCAACCCTTGCCTATTGCCGAGTGGAAGTGGGAGCACGTCACTATGGACTTCGTTGTAGGTCTTCCGAGGACTCAGCGAGGTAGTGATGCTATTTGGGTGGTTGTAGACCAGTTGACAAAGTCGGCGCACTTTATCCCTATGCACGTGAGAGATTCGGTAGATCATCTTGCCGATTTGTATATTCGGGACATAGTGAGGTTGCACGGGGTCCCGGTGACGATCGTCTCAGATAGAGATCCTCGTTTTACTGCTAGATTGTGGCAGAGTTTGCAGAGTACCTTGGGCACTAAGTTGACCTTTAGTACGGCTTATCATCCTCAAACTGACGGGCAGTCCGAGCGTACTATTTAGATCCTTGAGGATATGCTTTGAGGTTGTGTCCTTGACTTTAGTGGGACGTGGGAGAGGCACTTGCCCTTGGTGGAGTTTGCCTACAACAATAGTTTCCAGTCTAGCATTGGTATGGCACCGTTTGAGGCTTTGTATGGCCGACCGTGTAGGTCTCCAGTTTGTTGGGCCGAGGTGGGTGATGCACCTTTGTTGGGCTCAGAATTAGTGAGGGAAACGACGGAAAAAGTTGAGCTTATCCGTTGGAGGCTTGTTACAGCCTAGAGTCGCCAAAAGAGTTATGCCGACCGTAGGAGGAGGCCTTTGGCATTTGAAACGGGTGATCATGTTTTCTTGAAAATATCACCGAGGCGAGGTTTGATGAGGTTTGGGAAGAGTGGGAAGTTATCCCCTCGGTTTATCGGCCCCATTGAGATCCTTGAAAGGATTGGGGAGGTTGTTTATCGTTTGGCTTTGCCACCACAGTTGTCTGGGGTTCATGACGTCTTTTATGGTAGTATGCTTCGAAAGTACGAGCCGGATCCATCGCACGTGTTGGATTGGACCGACTTAGAGGTAGATGAGGATGCTTCATATGAGGAGAGACCGGTTCAGGTCTTGGATAGGTGGGATCAAGTCTTGCGAGGGAAGACCATTCCCTTGGTTAAAGTTTTGTGGAAGCATCACGGAGTGGAAGAAGCCACTTGGGAACGTGAATTAGAAGTCCGTGAGAAATATCCGGACTTGTTTGTTGATGTGTGACCATGCATTGGAAATTTTGTAATATTGTTGAACTTTAAGACCATTATATATGTCTTAAGTTGTAAAACAATGTATATGTTTTGGTTTATGGAAGTATGTTTTAAAACTTGCCTCAAAATGGTTACATATCATGAATATTAAATATGATATAGAATTGTGGAATGTAGTATTGGAATTTGTGGAATTTCAAGGAATGCATAATTATAATGCATGTTGTGGAAAATGTTGTAAATTGCGTCTTGAAAAGAGATGAGATGACCGGTAATGGGTCGAGTTGTTAAATTTCGCATTTTAATAATGTTGGGAATTGAGAAAAGCTTGCTTTTGAAAAACTTGTATTTAATTTCGGGGATGAAATTCTTTATGGGGGGAAGGTTATAGCGATTCCGGTTTTCCCTTTTTGTATTTAGTGTATTCCGGAGTTTGGTTCCATGGAGTTGGTGGTTGTATACCTTGTTGTCGTCCTTTAATTCCTTTTGATTGAGTTTTAGGATGTGTTGGGCATGTTTTGAGCAGGTGGGTTGAGCCTTGGTCTAATTTCTTGTTGCCCAGTTTTTGGTCGTTCCGCTCGAGCGGGTCTTCCTGCACTCGAGCGGAGTTTACACACTCTCAACATTTTTGTGTCCTTGCAAAACTTCTACAGGTGTGATTTTTACGGTCAAACGGGTTTCCTACACTCGAGCGGGTCGCGCTCGAGCGGGTAGTACATTTTTGGCAAAAGTTCTGGGATGGGATAATCCACGCTCGAGCGGATTGGTTTTTCGCGCTTGAGCAGATGTGTTTCACTCTTGTGTCTTGGCGCTCGAGCGGGCCTTATTGCCTTGGCGAGGACCCAAATTTTTGTTCTTGGCCTTTCGGCGTTGTGTTTTCCGCTCGAGCGGACCTGTCGTATAGTAGAGGGTAGCTGGGCATTTTTGAATCACTTTTTACACTTTCTCTCTCTCTCTCTCTCTCTCTCTCTCTTACTTTTCAAAAAGCCATTTTTGAGAGCTCCTCTCTCTAGAAACTCCCTTCTCTCTAGGGATTGATCTAGTTAGAGTGCTTCCCTTTTCTTCGGCCTTTGTAAAAGTTGTGTTGATCGTCGTGGGCATCGTTTTGATCCGAAAAGTTTGGAATTTGGGGCACTTTGAGTTTGGTCTTCTTCTTCCTTTAGGCTCCGAATTTGAGGTAGGGATTCCTACTCACTCTTATGAGTTTTGACCTAGGTATTGGGCATGTTGTTCAAATGTTTTGATTTTGGGATCTAGGGTTTCAAAATGTATAAAAGGGGGTTTTGTGATTTTGGCTCATAATATATACTTTGGGTTTCAAAATGATGATTTAGTTGTTGGTTGTTGATTTTTGAACCTTTGGGTTAATATCGAGAAATGGGGGAGAAAGCCCTAAATTGTGTAGAAATTAATTGGTATAATTAATTTGGGAAAGTTATAGATTTGTGGAATTGAGTTGAATATAATGATAGTGGTTCATTATGAGATGGAATAGTGGAGTTGGATTAATAAATCGTTCACTTTTGGAAATTGCGGATAATTTATCTGTTGGTGCTTTTATTATCTGTATAGAAATAATTGCTTTGGGCTACCCGTGGAGGGTAGTTTTGATTGTTGTAGACAATGCATGATGATTAGGCAAACTAAAACAAATCGATTGGTTGTGTCATCGAATATGACGGTTGAAAGAATACATTAATTTTATGTATTGATTGATTATGTATATGACCTATGTTTGTATACGTTGTGTGCATGGGAGGAGATAGGGGATGTACTCCACGGTTTAGGGGAAGATAGGGGATGGACCTCTAAACTGGATGTTGTTTGGGAGAAGATAGGGGATGGACTCCGTTGATATAGCTCATATGCTTATCAGTTTATACGTTGATATAGCTTATATGCTTATCTATGGAAGTGTTGATATAGCTCATATGCTTATCTGTTGAAGTATGGATACAGCTCATATGCTTATCTGTTGAATTGTTGATATATCTTATATGCTTATCTATCGAGATGTTGATACAGCTAGCATGCTTATCTATTGTAAGATGGGAAATGTTTACTATGGGTCACTGTCTCATTTAAATTGTTGGCCAGGTTCTGAGCCGTAATTGTGAATTGTGAATCTGATAAGAAATGGATAATGAAATGAATCGTGGACATATTTGTCAAGTAATGAAAATGGTGTATGAATTGGTTTATGTGAGTCAAACATTTATC
Organism: Camellia lanceoleosa; assembly: GCA_025200525.1. Taxonomy (NCBI): domain Eukaryota; kingdom Viridiplantae; phylum Streptophyta; class Magnoliopsida; order Ericales; family Theaceae; genus Camellia; species Camellia lanceoleosa. The sequence goes on along the minus strand of JANUSC010000087.1, from coordinate 780,111 downwards.
AATTGCTAATGTCTTAGTTACTGCTCATATTGTGTTTAGCATATCTCTACTGGGCGTTGGCTCACCCTATATGGGACATCATTTTCAGGTACAGGTAGCATGCCACCTCCAAGGACATAACTTGGATAGTTATGGGAGTTGAAGACTCTTTTTGATTATTTTGTTTGTATTACATGTATATCAAGCTAAGGGCTTATCTTGTATAGAGTTAGTACTCTTCTTTTGTAACCAAGTGCTGATTTGGAAAGCTGTAAGCCCGTAGGGCACTTGCTTTTGTTGTTAACATGTAATACTTTTGTAAGAATCACTCTGATGAATGGAAAAATGTTTATTTCTCTTATATTGTCGCATGTCAAGAAATGATGGGTTTTATGTATTTCTTTGAGGGCGTTACAAATAGAAAAGGAAATTGAATAAAAATGAAAGTTGAATAGAAAATAGAATTGAATAAAAGTTGAAGTTTAATAAAAATAAAAATGGAATATACAAGGAAATTGGAAATTCATTCAAGAAACCACTATACCCATCAAAATGGAACTTCCAAATTCTATTTTCTATTCAATTTCCTTTTCTATTCAACTTCCTTTTCTAATTTTATGCAACTTCTATTTTTTATTTTTATTCATCTTCCGATTTTTATTCAATTTCCTTTTCTGTTCAATTTCTATTTTTATTCAATTTACTTTTCTATTCAACTTCAATTTTTATCCAATTTCCAAATAGATCTTTAAGGTATAGTGGTTTTTTGAATGAACTTCAATTTTTATTTTTATGCAACTTCCATTTTTATTTTTATCCAATTTCCTTTTTTATTCAACTTCCATTTCTATTCAATTTCCTTTTTTCTTTAATTTCCAAATAGATTGTTAAGATATAGTGGTTTCTTGAATGAACTTCCATTGTTAATTTTATGCAACTTCCATTTTTATTTTTATTCAACTTCCATATTTATTTTTATTCAATTTTTAATTTTATTCAATTTCCTTTTTTATTTAATTTCCAAATAGATTGTTAGGGTATAGTAGTTTATTGGATGAACTTCAAATTTTAATCAATTCCATTTTTATTCAACTTTCTTTTTTATTTAATTTCCAAATAGATCGTTAAGGTATAGTGGTTTCTTCAATGAACTTCCATTTTTAATTTTATGCAACTTCCATTTTTATTTTTATTCAACTTCCATTTGTAACATACCGATTATTTGGAAATTAAATAAAAAAGGAAGTTGAATAGAAAGAAAAATAGAAGTTGCATAAAATTAAAAATGGAAGTTTCAATAAACCAATTTCCTTTTTTATTCAATTTCCTTTTCTATCTAACTTCATTTTTTATTTAATTTCCAAATAGATCGTTAGGGTATAGTAGTTTCTTGAATGAACTTCCATTTTTAATTTTATGCAACTTCTATTTTTATTTTTACTCAACTTCCATTTTTATTTTTATTCAACCTCCTTTTTTATTCAACTTCCATTTTTATTCAATTTCCCTTTCTATTCAACTTCATTTTTTATTTAATTTCCAAATAGATCGTTAAGTTATAGTGGTTTTTTGAATTAACTTCCATTGTTAATTTTATGCAACGTCCATTTTTATTTTTATTCAACTTCCTTTTTTATTTAATTTCTAAATAGATCGTTAAGGTATAGTGGTTTCTTGAATGAACTTCCATTTTTATCCATTTTATTCAATTTCCTTTTCTATTGAACTTCCTTTTTTATTTAATTTCCAAATAGATTGTTAAGGTATAGTGGTTTCTTGAATGAACTTTTATTGTTAATCTTATGCAACTTTAATTTTTATTTTTATTCGACTTCCATTTTTATTTTTATTCAACTTCCATTTTTAATTTTATGTAACTTCCATTTTTAATTTTATGCAACTTCCTTTTTTATTTAATTTCCGAATAGATCGTTAAGGTATATTGGTTTCTTGAATAAATTTTGATTTTGATTTTTATTCAACTTCCATTTATATTTTTATTCAACTTCCATTTTTATTTAATTTTCAAATAGATCGTTAAGTTATAGTGGTTTTTTCAATGAACTTTCATTGTTAATTTTATGCAACTTCCATTTTTATTCAATTTACTTTTCTATTCAACTTCCTTTTTTATTTTTATTCAACTTCCATTTTTATTTTTATTCAACTTCCATTTTTATTTTTATACAAATTCCAACTTGCATTTTTTATTCAACTTTCTTTTTTATGTAATTTCCAAATAAATCGTTAGGATATAGTGGTTTCTTGAATGAACTTCCACTTTTATTCAATTTCCTATTCTATTCAACTTCATTTTTTATGCATTAACGATCTATTTGTAAATTGAATAAAAATGGAAGTTGAATAGAAAGGGAGATGAAATAAAAATGAAAGTTGAATAAAAATTTAAAATGGAAGTTGTATACAATTAGAAATGGAAGTTAAGGTACAGTGGTTTTTTCCATTTTTAATTTTATGCAACTAAATAAAAACGGAAGTTGAATAGAAAAGGAAATTAAATAAAAAAGGAAGTTGAATAAAAAACAAAATTGAATAAAAATGCAAGTTGCATAAAATTAACAATGTAAGTTCATTCAAGAAACCACTATATCCTAACGATTTATTTGGAAATTAAATAAAAAAGAAAGTGGAAATCAAATAAAAAATGAAGTTGAATAGAAATGGAAATTGAATAAAAATGGAAGTTGCATAAAATTAAAAATGGAAGTTGAATAAAAATGGAAGTTGCATAAAATTAAAAATGGAAGTTCATTGAAGAAACCACTATACCTTAACGATCTATTTGAAAATTAAATAAAAAAGGATGTTGAATAGAAAAGGAAATTGAATAAAAATAAAAAAGAAGTTTAATAAAAATGGAAGTTGCGTAAAATTAACAATGGAAGTTCATTCAAGAAACTACTATAACTTAACGATCTATTTGGAAATTAGATAAAAACGGAAGTTGCATAAAATTAAAATGGAAGTTCATTCAAGAAACCACTATAGCTTAACGATCTATTTGAAAATTAAATAAAAAAAGAAGTTGAATAGAGATGGAAGTTGAATAAAATAAAAAATGAAGTCGAATAGAAAAAGAAATTGAATAAAAATGAAAGTTGAATAAAATAAAAAGGGAAGTTGAATACAAAAGGAAATTGAATTAAAATGGAAGATGAATAAAAATAAAAATGGAAATTGAATAAAATTAAAAATGGAAGTTCATTAACTAAAAAAGGAAGTTAAATAAAAAAGGAAGTTGAACAGAAAAGGAAATTGGATAGAAATGGAAGTTGATTAAAAATAAAAATGGAAGTTGAATAAAACAAAAAAAGAAGTTGAATAGAGAAGGAAATTGAATAAAAATGGAAGTTGAATAAAAATGGAAATTGAATAAAAACAAAAATGGAAGTTGCATAAGATTAACAATGGAAGTTCATTGAAGAAACCACTATACCATAACGATCTATTTGGAAATTAAACAAAAAAAGAAGTTGAATAGAGAAGGAAAATGAATAAAAATGGAAGTTGAATAAAAATAACTATGGAAGTTGAATAAAAATAAAAATAGAAGTTCATTCAAGAAACCAATTGAATAAAAATAACTATGGAAGTTGAATAAAAATAAAAATAGAAGTTCATTTAAGGTATAGTGGTTTCTTGAATGGACTTCGATTTTTAATTATATGCAAATTCCATTTATATTTTTATTCAACTTCCATTTTTATTAAATTTCATTTTCTATTCATCTTCCTTTTTTATTTAATTTCCAAATAGATTGTTATGGTATAGTGGTTTCTTCAATGAACTTCCATTGTTAATCTTATGCAACTTCCATTTTTGTTTTTATTCAATTTCCTTCTCTATTCAACTTCTTTTTTTGTTTTATTCAACTTCCATTTTTATTTTTATTCAACATCCATTTTTATTGAATAGAAAAGGAAATTAAATAAAATTAAATGAACTTCCATTTTTATTCAATTTCCTTTTCTATTCAACTTCTTTTTTTGTTTAATTTCCAAATAGATCGTTAGGGTATAATGGTTTCTTGAATGAACCTCCATTGTTAATTTCAATATGTTCAACTCAATTTCATATTCTCATAATTTTTCCAAATTAATTATATCAATTAATTTATGCGCAAATTAGGGCTTTCTCCCCCGTTTCTCAATATTTACCCAAAGGTTCAAATATCAACAACTCTTCAACAATACCATCATTTTGAGACCCAAATACATATTCAAGAGTCAAAATAACAAAACCCCCTTTATTCATTTTGAAACCTTAAGTCCCAAAATTTCCCAACTCAAACCATCTATACAAATAGCTCAATATTTATGTTAAAACACATAAGAATGAGTAGGAATCCCTACCTCAAGAGGTGAATCCCAACGAAGAAGATGAAGAAAACGAAGATGCTCCAAATCCCAAAATTTTCGGATCAAAATGTAGTCCTCAACGATCCCCACACTTTTTGTAAAGGCCGAAGGGTAGGAGAACACTCTAACTAGATCAATACCTAGAGAGAAGTGGAGGTTTTAGAGAGAGGTGGTCTCCAATAGTGTTTTTCGAAAAGTAGAAGAGAGAAAGGAAACCAAAAAGTGATCCAAAAAGTCAAATCCCGAAGTGATATACCAGTCACCCCACTCGAGCGTGGAAACCCCCGCTCGAGCGTCAGACACAAACTCACGCACGAGCATCAAAAGTGCCGCTCGAGTGTAGATTGCACACTTCTAGAAGTTTTGCAAACATGGTCCCCGCTCGAGCGGAGGAACAAAAACAAAGGGTCACGCTCGAGCGTCTGTAGACACCCCATTTTTGACAGTCCTCATGACTTGGACGTCACCGTTTCAACACTCGGTGATCATCCATGTTCGTGTTCATCCTGAGTTCTCGGAGGTCTCGGCCACACGCCTTGCCTCAAGACCTCTCAACTCGACTGTTTTGTGTTTGGTTTTGCACCAAACACTTGTGTGTTGCTTTTGAGGGGCAGGGAATGGCTTGTTGGCCATCTCCACACCTCATCGGCCATGGCTTGAGGCCACCGGCCATTGTTTTGTTGTCATCGGCCAAATGTTTGGTCGGTCGGCACTCTTTGTGGTCGGTCGACCATTTATTTGGTCAATTTGTCATTTTTGGCTGGCCGACCACTGTGCATCTGCTTTTGGTAGATATTTTGTGCCAGCTGTGATAGCTGGCACCCACTTTGCACCCCCTCCATATACGTGTATGGAGGGATTTCACTCTTGCTTAGCTTGTTTTGTAAGCTTTGCAAGAGTGAATCTCTATAAAGGAAGGCCTTCTCCTCCCTCCTCAAGGGTTAGAAAAAAGTTCCGAAGGTCTGGATTAGGGTTAGAAATAGTGTATCTATCTATCTCTATTTCTCCTTCTCTTTTTGTTAGGACCCTTTATTGTCAAATCCGGAGACAAAACTTTGTGTTTGTTCAAATTGTAAATTTTGTATTTTTGTACTTCCCGCTCGAGCGGGGACATGTGCGCTCGAGCGGAGAATGGAGGTACTCAGTATCTAGACAGCACTGCAGAAGTACTGAAGGGTGTAATTCTACGCTCGAGCTGAAGAAGAAGCGCTCGAGCGTACATCAGTTTTGTGACACACAGTTTTTGACCTGTCCGCTCGAGCGGAGAGTGGAGCGCTCGAGCGGAGATCGCGGATGACAAATTCGCAGATTTGGATTTCTTTCAGATCTAGGGCTTCTTTGGTTCTCTATAAATAGATGGTTTTCTCCTAAAACCAATCTAACTTTTTCTAGATCAGATTCAACAATTCTAGAGTTCTGTTTGAAGTTTTCTTCTGAGAGTTTGTTTAGTTTTCTTTGATGTTCTTGAGAGAGTTCTAAAACTCATGAGTTGATATTCATACATCAAAGAGATTGATACTTAATATTCAAGAGTGTTCTCTTCGGTGTGATCCGAAGATCTTTACGTAAAGTTTCAAAAGGTGTTTGTTCTTTACGTAGTCGTTAATTCGACAAGTGAAGTTGAGGAGTGGAACCAACTTCAGAATCAGTTCCGTGGCGAAGGCGTGGTGAAAGAGTTACAGAAGATTCAGAGACAAATTGGCTGTGTGGGTAATTTGTATGGTTTCTTTGTAACCTTGTAGTCCTTCTATAGTGGATTGATTAGTGGCGGTTCGCCTGGTTTTGATTACAATTGAAGGTTCTTCAATTGTGGTTTTTCCACGTAAAAATCAATTGTGTTGATTTATTACTTATTCCTAAAAACAAACAAACTAAAATCACATTCGTAAGTGCTTGATGACTTTAGATTGAGTGTTTTGGAATTTCGACTTTGGAATATTTTAATCCTTATCTAATCACGAATCACATAGGATTTTCATTTGGTATCGAGCGGGTCACTCTTTGTTTTTCAAAACTATAGGAGTGTGATTTTGTGTGACTAGTTTTATGGATTCTATTCGTGAAGGTAACTCGACTCATAGACCCCTTTACTAGGCAAGTACAAACTATTCTTATTGGAAAGCTCGCATGAGAGCATTTTTAAAATCTATCGATGAGAAAGTTTGGCCTTGTGTGTTGTCTTTGGGTGGAGTGAACCTACTATCACTATAGATGGCATTGATATTCCTAAACCTCTAGATAAATGGGACACAATCGATTATCGAACTCGAGTTGGAGCAACAAGGCTCTCAACTCCCTCTTACGCTTCTGTCACACTGAAGAATTCGTCGAATTTGCGTGTGAAATAGCAAAAGAGGCGTGGGATATTCTTGAAACAATTCACGAAGGAACTACCTCTGTCAAAGGTCAAAACTTCAACGTCTCACATCTGCTTTTGAAACCCTTTTTATGCGCTGACGATGAGACGTTTGATGATTTCTATGCAAAACTTCGGTGATATCGTGAATTCTGTTTCACTCTCGGTGAAAAAATCCGGAAGCTAAAGTTGTGGGAAAAATTTTGAGGTCCCTTCGAGAGGTTCCAATCAAAGGTGACAATGATTGAGGAGGCTCGAATGTTGATACCCTCAAGCTCGATCAATTGGTTGGAAATTTGCAGACTTATGAGGCACACCAAATTTCTAAGAAAAAGCAAAAAGAAAGTATGGCTTTCACTAGTACTCATGAGATCGCAAAACTCAGGAATGAATTTGATTTAGAGTCGAGATGACGGCTATGCTTACAAAAGCAGTTTAAAAATTTTTAAAAAGAAGCCTAATTTGAGCCCTATTTCAAAAGAAGAGTAATGACAAACCCAAAACTTTTCCACCAAAATTAGCTCAAACTCTGAAAAGAAGGTCATTAGAGGGCTAGGGGTCAAGTGCTTTGAATGTCAAGGGTTTGGCCATATATCTCTTGAATGCCCTCTGAAAAAGAATCGGAAGAAAGTCTACCGTAACTTGGGATGACGAAGCGGGTCGAACAAGAACCGAAGAACACGAATCTGGTGAAGATGGGGATAGTGCTTTCATGGCATTTTGGGCCACGGTTTCTCAACCTCTTCCAAAGCCTTGGGATCGGCCGTGGTCGAGAACTTGCATCATGTTCCCACCTTTGATGGGACCAACTACCTGTATTGGAAAATCAGAATGAGGGCTTTTGTGAGAGCCTATGAACCAGAAGGTTGGCAAACCATTGAAGAAGATCTGAAAGTGCAGATAATCCCGCAATCGAGAGCCCTAATCATTATTCGTGGAGCAATTTCTAATGAAGAACAAAGAACGGGTCGCCTTTGCACAAAGGCTAAAGATGCATGGGAAATTGAGCCAATTCCATGAAAGAGGAGATTCACCTCCACCTACATCCAACGACTTGTGCGCCTTGGTTGCCGTTGGATGAGGTTAAGAAGAATGAGGAGCAAAGAGAGGATGATGAACTATCGAAGACATTGATGAGATCAATGGTGAAGAGCTCCAACAAGCTTACGAGAAGTCATGCGAGGAATCTCTGAATTTGTCTAAAACCAACGACAAACTCTCTCTCAAGCTTAAAACATGCGAGAGTGAGAATGTCAAGCTCAAGGAGAACTCTTGTGACAAAAGCAGAATGTCATCAAGATCTCAAGTGACAGGCAAGACTTATGTGGAAAACTCCTATCTGTGAAACCAGAAAGGAATGAACTTTTGAAGGTGTATTCCACATATGAAGAAAAGCTTGAGAGTCTTGAGTCACAAGTGCATTGGAAGAAAAAGTCAAGCGAAAGGCGAAGAACTCTGTATTGCTCGAGCAACAATTGCCATGTGGAACAAAGGTTCCAGATCTCTAGAAGACATACTTGGGTCTCAACAAATGGGTTCGACAAAAGAGGGCTAGGCTATGTGCGACTGACTCACAAGAGCAGGCCTCTACTTCACATAATTTGAAGACTCAAGCAAAGGGCAAATTGAAGATAGACCAGGTTGATCCTTCTCTTCATCAAGCAAAAATTTGGTAAGATCAACAAAAGGAGGTAAAACCTGTTTTTATTTGTCATCCTTTGTGGTAGGTATGGCCACATTCGTCCTTACTGTTTTGAATTGTTTGGTAAGGTGTCTCAAAAGGGTAGAAATTCTAACACTTTTTGGGTTAGGAGACAACCTTACATGTCTAGGCGGAACACCAAGACTAAAAAGATTTGGGTTAGAAAAGATGATTTGACTTGTTTTGTTGCTCACACTGCTCTAAAAGCACGTGACTCACACATGTGGTATCTTGATAGTGGGTGCTCTCGTCATATGTCGTAACAAATCCTACTTCACCTCCCTTGAAAAATATGAAGGAGGAATTGTTACTTTTGGAGATGGCGGCACTTCTAGAGTCATTGGTAAGGGCTCTATAAGTGTTGCTGGTCTTCCCAAGCTAGATAATGCCTTACTTGTTGATGGTCTTAAAGCTAATCTCTTGAGCATTAGTCAAATGTGTGATTCCCATCATGAAGTATTGTTTTCAAAAGATAAATGTGAAATTTTGGATAAAAAGGGAAATACTGTTTTACATGGGGTTCGCACATCGATAAGCTGCTATGGGATTCTTACTACTAATGATCTCACTTGCCATTACGCCATCATAAGTAACATTGATCTGTGGCATCAAAGATTAGGTCACATGAATTTCAAAGACCTAACTAAGATAGCCAACAAAGAACTTGTGAGAGGAGTACCTAAACTAGGTAAAATTTGAGCCACGTGTGTGGACCATGTCGACAGCAAGCAAACCCGTGCTCGCATAAAAAGGTGAACACTTAACAACCAAACGTCCTCTTGAATTGGTTCACATGGATTTAATGGGTCCTACTCAGACTTGAAAGCATTGGAGGTAAAAGATACATTTTTTAAGCTGATGATTTTACTCGATTCTCATGGGTAAATTTTTAAGGGAAAAATCGTCGTTTGATGCTTTCGGGCTTTAGTTCTTAAAATCCAAAATGAGCAGGTGTTCCCATTGGGCGTATCATAAGAATCCGGCTGATCATGGTCGTGAATTTGAAAATAGTTCTTTTTAGGATTTTTGTGATATGCATGGAATTAAGCATGAGTTTTACGCACCTATTACTCCACAACAAAATGGAGTGGTTGAGAGGAAGAACAGAGTTGTTCAAGAAATGGCTAGGGTCATGCTCCTTAGTAAGAGTCTTCCTCCAAAGTTTTGGGCCGAAGCCTTAAATACTGCTGTTTATGTCATAAATCGTGTGTATTTAAGGCCCGGTACTTTACAAACTCCTTATGAATTGTGGAAGGGTTTGAAACCTAATGTAAAATACTTCAAAACTTTTGGGAGTAAGTGCTACATCTTCAAAGATAGAGAGCCCTTGGGCAAATTTGACTCCCGAAGTGATGAAGGTATTTTTCTAGGGTATTCAACCAACAGTAGGGCTTTTCGAGTCTATAACCTGCGAACTTCATCATTAATGGAATCTATCAATGTGGTTATAGATGACACAGGTTCACCTACTTCAGCAACAAATGAGGATGACAATGGTGAGCTTCCAATCTTGGATACTGAACCACAAAATCAAGGAGATGCTGCGGCTCAATCACAAGAAATTGTTACAGCACCATCCTCACAGGTAAGTTCAAGTCCAAAGAGTGCTCAAAAGAACAACACTCCTGTTTCTCCAGTCACCCAAAGTCCGGAACTTAAACCATCAGCAAGGGTGAAACTGAATCATCCAGTTCAACAGGTAATTGGGAGTGTTTCAGATCGAATGAAAACCCGAAGACAGATTCGGGATGAGGTATCACATATGTGTTATGTTTCTTTGATTGAACCTAAGAATGTTAAAGAGGCCTTGCTAGATGATAGTTGGGTTAATGCTATGCATGAAGAATTAGGTCAATTTGAACGTAACAAAGTTTGGACTCTTGTTCCCAGACCTAGAGACATGAATGTGATAGGTACCAAGTGGATATTTAAAATAAATCGATGAGAATGGTGCTTGTTGTGAGAAATAAAGCCGGGTTGGTTGCTCAAGGCTACACACAAGTAGATGGTATTGATTATGATGAGGCGTTTGCCCAGGTTGCGTCGAATCCATTCGCATTTTACTTGGTGTTGCATGTTTTCTTGGCTTTAAATTGTTTCAAATGGATGTGAAAAGTGCTTTTCTGAATGGGTACTTAAAAGAAGAGGCATATGTTGAGCAACCAAAAGGGTTTGAGGACCCTAAATGTCCTACTCATGTCTACAAGTTAGACAAGGCTTTGTATGGGTTGAAACAAGCCCCTCGGGCTTGGTATGATAGGCTTACTACCTTTCTTCTTGATAATGATTTTCAAAGGGGTAGTGTGGATAAGACATTATTTGTGAAACATACTAAGTCTCATATTCTTGTTGCACAGATATATGTTGATGATATTGTGTTTGGTTCCACTGCTGATCATCTTGTGAAATATTTTTCGGATTGCATGACACATGAGTTTGAGATGAGCATGATGGGAGAGTTGTCTTATTTTTGGGTCTCCAAATTAAACAGTCTCCTTCGGGTATATTTGTTTCTCAGTCTAAGTATGCTAAAAATCTTGTGTCAAAGTTTGGTCTTGAGTCTGCAAAACATGCCCGCACTCCCATGAGCACCACTCTTCACCTTTCCAAAGATTCCACTGGTATTGATGTTGATCCTACCCTTTATAGGAGTATGATAGGGAGTCTTTTGTATCTCACAGCCAGTCGTCCTGATATTTCCTTCAGTGTTGGTGTTTGTGCCCGTTACCAAGCCAATCCTAAAGAGTCTCACCTTCTTGCGGTAAAACGCATCATCAAGTATGTTAATGGGACCTTGGGGTTTGGGGTTTGGTTTTCCACTGATACTCTGGTGAAATTCTTGGTTTTTCCGATCTTGGGCGGTGTGTTGATGATAGGAAAAGTACATCCGGGGGGTGTTTTTGCTTTGGGAATAATGTGGTTTCTTAGCATAGTAAAAAGCAGAATGCTATCTCTCATCTCTTCTTTGAAATTTGAATACATTCTTTGCGAGGAGTTGTTGTGCCCAAATGTTGTGGATGAAGCAAATGCTTCATGATTATGGAATTGAACAGAACACTCTCACTCTTTTTTGTGATAACACAAGTGCCATAAACATTTCTAAAAATCATGTCCAACACTCTCGCACCAAACACATTGACATCCGTCATCATTTTATTCGAGTTAGTGGATGAAGGCCTTGTTGTTTTGGAACATGTTTCTCTTGAGCATCAAAAAGGCGATATTTTTACAAAACCCTTGATCTTCTTCGTTTTGAGTTTCTTAGAAAGACCTTGGGTGTAATGTCTCAGTAACTAGACTGTTTCTTGTAAGGTGAGTGTGAGTGGTTGACTTACTGTTCTTGAATATGATTATCTGTGTTTGAGTTCTGATATCTTTTCATCAAAATTTATATGAACACTGCTCATGCTGCATACAAGATCTTTTTCATCTTTGTTCATAGCTCATTCTGAATGCCCATACTCATTTACTTCATGATCTCATTCTCATACACATCCTTGAGATAAAAAGCTGTTGCGGGGTTTCGCACAAGTGATCAAAGTTCTCTATGGACCCTTGGCAGTGTTTCTTGTACTCTTCTGAGAGGAATTGACCTATCTTTGGTATATCATGGGTGATGTTAAGTCTCTTAACCATCTACCATCTTATTTCACTTCCATGGCTTCTCTCTCAGTACATGATTTCCGGGCATTAGGAAAAGGCTACCTCAGAGGCACCAACCAGGCCATCATTATAATTTCATTCTTCTCTGGTTTGGACTCCATACTCTTGAGCGTGTATGCCACCAGTGAGTGCCCACAATAAAGAAAAGTTAAAAAAATATAAAAAAAAAAAAAAAAAAAAAGGGATCATTGTCTGAGGGGGAGCTTCCGCATTTACTCAACAAATACCCCGTGATTCCCAGTGGTTTGACTTTTCTCTGTCATTGTCAGTCACTCTTGTTGGAGGTTCAGCCATCCGATCACTACCAGGATTAACTCTAGCTCTGTGGCTCTCAAGGATTGCACACACACACATTCTTTATATGAGCTCTCATGTGTGTTTTTGAGTTATGCATTCTCATGATGTGTGTGGCATTGATTTAATTTTATCTGTTTTATTCATGAGCTGTTGATTCACCTCTTTTCTCAAAATTTTCAGGACTCAGAATTGATACTCTTGTCATTATGGAATAGTCTGTCAACTGGTCACTTTGCTTGTTACAAGAGTCTCCTAGGTGTTTTTTCCTTTATTTAAAAAAAAAAAAAAAAAAAAAATTGTTTTCCTCGGCGGACTTTTCTCGCCTTCGGCGTATTTTTCACTCTTCTGCCAGTTTTGACATTCGAGGATGGTTTTAGCGCTCGAGCGGTCTTATTCGCGCTTCGGTGAGTCGATTGCTTTAAACGCCTTTCGGCGGTACTATGTACGCTCGAGCGGACCATTTTCATATATATTCCCTCCCTTGACTCTTCAGGTCACATTTTTTCCCTCTTTGTCTTCCCTCGTTCTAGGTTTTTTGTCCAGCGGCTTGCTTTTCGGTCGATTTCGGTCATCTTTGGTCTTTTCCATCCTCCTTCTTGCCAATTTGGTTGTTGGTAAGTTTTTTCTTCCCTTATTTTTCTTTTCCCCCTGTTTTTTTTTCGGCTTTTGGGTTTTTTTTTTTGGGTTTTGATGTCGTAGTTGAGTCTAGGTTGTGTGGGTGTTTCACACACACATTCTCATTGCTTTATTTTGTCTTTTCATTTGAATTTCTCCATGTTTTTTTTGTGTTATCTGTCTTTTGTCTTAGGGTTTGTCTCTGTCATTGTTAGTTTGGGTTTGTCTATTTTGGGTTTTCTTGGTTGCGGATTTATGCATTTGAGTGTGTCATTCTGATTTGTTCATGCTTATTTTGTTTAGCATTGGTTTTGCATTCTCACAAATCATATGCCATTCATCATATTCTTTTATGATTACCTGTTTTATGTCTTCAGTTGAATGCATTGATTTTGGTGGTTTTAGCTTAGCGATTGTGAGGCTTACATTACATTACGGATATGTTACATTTCTAAGTTGCCACATCACTTTTACTATGCTTCATATTGCCATATTTGAGTATGTTATGCTTACTTGTTTTCCATTCTCTACTCTGTTATTCTGCTTCATTTTGATATCTAACACTGTGGTACTAATGGTTTGTGATGTTTGTTGTGTTTGGGGTTGTGGTTGTCGTAGTCTGTTTTGTAGTCATGTCTTCCTCGGCTCCTAAACGTCGTAAGTCCACTGCGTCCCGTCCTTCGTTTGATTCTGCCCGATTCCAATCAGCTAAGCACTCTAAGTCTTTTTCCAAATCATTTGAGTCGCGTACTGTTCACCTCGAGAGAAATGTCCAACCTGACACCTTTGAGTCTATTCAAATACGTCCCTTATTTGATCCTCTGGGGGGTGACCTTGTTTTGTCTTTCTCGGGGCGTCAAAACCTCGATTGGGTTCGGGAGTTTTACTGTAACATGGAGGGCATTGTTGAGTATGAGCCATCATTTACTACTTGGGTTAGGTCGAAATCCATCTCTCTCACCCCTGCGTTGATTCGCTCCTTCTTCACATTCGCAGGTTCTCCGAATACTATCCTTTCGAAAGGCTCGATCGTCCTACATGCAATTTCGATGATGTGGCCCAAGAATTGTGTGGTGTTGCTCGCCACTGGCCTAAAGGCGGCCTCATTAAACAGTTTGAACTTCTTCCGGAGTTCAGACTGCTTAATTTGATCGTCTGTGCCAACATACTTGTGACTACCCATTCTTCTGAGGTCAAACAGGATCAGGGTTTTATTTTATCTTGCATTGCTCGTCACCGTTCCATTGATCTTGCTTCCCTTATCATCCGAAAGATGATTAGTGTGTCTGGCCATAAGCAGCTAGGTCTTCCATATGGTTGCTTGATCAACCGTCTTTTGTCTTCCCTTGGGGTGTCTGTGTTAGAGGATGATGAGTTTGCTTTCCCTTCTCGTCCTTTTACTAAGAAAACCGTGTCACAGAGTCGGGCACATATTAAGGGGGAGTCCTCGAGGGTTGGACCATCTGCAGGGATAGCTGCTGGGCTTGCCGAGGAGGCTGAATATGATGTCATTGGTCTTTAGCTGATGTCTTGATGATGAGGCTCCTGTTCCTCCTTCAGATTTTTCTCTTGAGTTTCAGCGGTTCACCGAGACTGTGACCCGGCGTTTGGACTTTCTTGGTGCTCCGGTTGGTGCCTTTGATGGGCGGCTTGGCGTGGAAGCGAACTCTTGATCAGCTTGTTCATCTCCTTCAGTCCCAGCAGACTCCACCTCCACCTGATGCGTGATTTCTGATTCCCTGACAAAAAGGGGGAGAAGCCTTTGCATCTTGGACAGTTCTTCATCTTGGACAGTTCTTGTTTTTGCGTTTTTGCACAGTTGCTTTTGGATATTTGGAGTTTTTACACAGTTGGAGATTGCACAGATAGTAGCACAGTTGGAGTTTACCTGAATAGTAGCTTTTGGCTTTTGGACGGATAGTAGCTATTGGATGATGTTCCTTGGATGTTGGTTTCCTATTGGACATGTTGGTATATTTTCTCATTTTTGTTATTTTGGTCCATATTACTTTGTGATACTTGGTAGTCTAAAGATTGTGGATATTATGTTGATATATGGATATGATGTCAATGTTCATTTTATGTTCTTCCACAGTTTTGTTTTGTATGTTGAAGGTTATTTCACAGGTGCAGAGTTGAAGATGTGTGTTCCTTGAATTGGGTGTTGATGTTCTCTGGTTTGGTCTTGATCTAGTTGTGTGTCTTTTGAGAGGTTATTTCTTGTTTTTTTTATGCCTAGTGCGTCTGTCTTGAGGAATAATGTTTTAGATAAGTTTTGTCCGGGAATTGACAAAGGGGGAGATTGTTAGGACCCTTTATTGTCAAATCCGGAGACAAAACTTTGTGTTTGTTCAAATTGTAAATTTTGTATTTTTGTACTTCCTTTCGGCGAGACATGTCTTCAGCGGAGAATGGAGGTACTCGATTCAGACAAAGATCTGCAGAAATCTTGAAGGTGTAATTCTCGCCGAAATGAATAAGAAGCGCTTCGGCGTACATCGATTTGTGACACACGATTTTGACTCGCCGCTCGGAGAGTGGACCGCTCGAGCGGAGATCGCGGATGACAAATTCGCAGATTTGGATTTCTTTCAGATCTAGGGCTTCTTTGGTTCTCTATAAATAGATGGTTTTCTCCTAAAACCAATCTAACTTTTTCTAGATCAGATTCAACAATTCTAGAGTTACATTTGAAGTTTTCTTACGAGAGTTTGTTTAGTTTTCTTTGATGTTCTTGAGAGAGTTCTAAAACTCATGAGTTGATATTCATACATCAAAGAGATTGATACTTAATATTCAGAGTGTTCTCTTGATTGTGATCCGAAGATCTTTACGTAAAGTTTCAAAAGGTGTTTGTTCTTTACGTGATCGTTAATTCGACAAGTGAAGTTGAGAGTGGAACCAACTTGAGAATCGGTTCCTGGCGGCGTGGTGAAAGAGTTCTGAAGATTGAGAGACAAATTGGTCGTGTGGGTAATTTGTATGGTTTCTTTGTAACCTTGTAGTCCTTCTATAGTGGATTGATTAGTGGCGGTTCGCCCGTGGTTTTTGATTACAATTGAAGGTTCTTCAATTGTGGTTTTTCCACGTTAAAAATCAATTGTGTTGATTTATTACTTATTCCTAAAAAACAAACAAACTAAAATCACATTCGTAAGTGCTTGATGATTTTAGATTGAGTGTTTTTGGAATTTCTGACTTTGGAATATTTTAATCCTTATCTAATCACGAATCACATAGGATTTTCACTTTTGCTCTTTGTGTGTGTTTAAAGGGGTTTTGTTCTTAGTTTTGCACTAGGACACCTAGTTCTACACCTTACCTTTGTTGCTGAGGAGCCAAAGGGTTATTCTTGAAGGTTTTGAGCTAGTTTAGACCTAAGGAAGACTGCTGGAGCATTGTTCTTGAAGAGGTCTACAAGGGTAAGAACTTTCCCTTTAAATACCCCCTTTTTGCATAGGCTTTTAGCCATCCTTGCATCTATTTTTAAGTTTAACTTACAACATATAAAAGTTCTGATTTTAAGTGCTTAAAATAGTTGTTTGAGGTTGCTTTGGTGTTTGGGGTTGTTTGACCCCTCTTAGGCCTTGTTTGGCCCCATTTTTGTGCTATTTTGGTGAGCTCCGGGACCACCTTGTCTTGGCCTCCTCACCACTGAAATCCAGAGAGATTTCAATGGTGGGGATGGTGCTTTAAGGTCCTAAGAAGGAGAGGGCCATCCCCTCTCCTTGTTGCCTTCAATAATTGTCATTTTAGCCTTATGTGTGAGCACCTTGTTTAAGTTCATGTTGGCCGTGTCTTAAGTAGTATTTGTACTTATTTTGCCATGATATAGCACTGTTTTTAATTGGTTTAGACACACCATGCTTGCCTTGCATACTTGTCCTGTAATGCCATTATTTGCCTTAACATGTACTTAGCATTTAGACTACTATGCTTACTTGTTTTGGCCAAGCTTTGTGAAGCTTTTATGCATGTTTTAGTATGCTTAAGGTCTATTTGTGGTTGTTTTGGCCATCCATGACATGCTTTGTATAGCCACCTTGCATTTTGGCTTGTTAGCCTTGGGTGTGTGAGTGTTGAGCATGCATTACTTGGCTTGTTTCAGTGGTTTGGCGCCACTTATAACACCATTTCAGTCCTTGTGGTATGCTTGTATACTTGCATTTGATGCCCCTTTAATGCTTTAAAAAGCTTGTGTCTTATGCTCCATGTTTGGACCTTTGTGCATGCTTTAGACTTAGGCCATTTAGATGCCATCTAGGTGTGCCTTTGACCTTGTTTTGGTCTGCCTTGGGGTGGTTTTGAGTCCCCATGGCCCTTTGGTCATTTGCTTCATGTGTCACATGGCCATAGTTTAAGTCCTTGGGTTTGGTTGCATGCCTTGCTTACATTGTTAGGTTGATTTGGCATCATGTCTCATGTATTTTCAGAGCTTGCTATGCTTGCCTTTAGTCCATTTTTATCCTCTTTTAAGTGTGCTTAAAAGTTGCTATTTGATGCATAAGTGTTGGACTTTGTGTGCATGAATGTTTGTGTGTACATTGGCCTTGCATGTTGTCACATACTTGACCCATAAACATCTGGTTACATGCGTAAATGATAGTGCATTTGGCATACATTCTTCTCTTTGTTTTGGTTGCTTAACATGTTACATGTTTTGCATGTTTGCATGTTGGCATTGCATTTCGCATGCTTGTTAGCTTGCACACTTGTTACATGTTTGCATGTTTGCATGTTTGTTGGCATTCTCATGTTGCATA
Source organism: Camellia lanceoleosa (assembly GCA_025200525.1). Taxonomy (NCBI): domain Eukaryota; kingdom Viridiplantae; phylum Streptophyta; class Magnoliopsida; order Ericales; family Theaceae; genus Camellia; species Camellia lanceoleosa. Next base: position 762,357 of record JANUSC010000087.1, on the reverse strand, counting down.
CTTAGCTCACACGCTTAGGTTGCATTTTGCATGCATGCCTTGCCCCTTGAATTACCATGATAGAGGTTGGGTCCCTTGTGTGTTTATGTGCATTACATTTGACATCAAAATGCACAACTTGGCTTCTTGGGCCATCACGCATGGAAATGCGTGATTGATGGCCCGAGGGTCGAACACCATGCCCCTTTAAGTCATAAACATGATAAAGGGGTGTGGTGGTGCAAACATTGCTTTGAAATGCATTGCCATACCTTGCTTGTCCTCTGTTGCTGTCAAAACAGGATTCTGCAAGTATAGATGGCCGACCGAGCAGATTGAGTACCGGCCGACCACAAACTTCTGGCCGAGAGCCACATTTATGGTCGATGATCATTCCTCCATGGCCGGTGGTGTTCCCTCCTAGCCGGTGAAATCCCACAACCCTCAGGGAGTATTTCAGAAACAACTTTGAGACTTGTGCAATTTTCAGAGGCATAAAACAGTGAAAACAGAGGCAGCTTGTGCATGGTGGTGGATTTCCTAGCGGAGTCGAGCACACATGCATTGGAACCTCTTTCCGAGGCTGTTTTATTGCTTTATTAGCTTAGTTAATTTGCTTAACTAGTTAATTGGTTTGTAATTATTTAATTAGCTGGTTAGTTGATTAAATTGTATTATTCTTTTAGTCCCTCCGAGTGAGGGCGAATTTGTAATAAGTGTGCGTGCGTGTGTGAATGTCTTCCCACCCCACGTCTTTCTCCCTTTTACTTACCTGCTTTTGATGGTTAGTATTAGGGCATATTTAATTTAGCATCCTTACGCTATGCATGCGTGCATCCATTCATTTGTGTTGCATGCACCGAGCTCGGCGCATCATACTAATTGCATAGTATTTCAAATCTAACTTGAATACATGTTATCTGTTGCATTTCACATGCCATCTATAGATTAGTCGAGCCTACTCTAGCTGCATTTTTCCTGCGATGCATTAGCCATCTCAACATGGACTTGGATCATACATTTGATTACTAACATGTTCTTTGTTTTTTGGCTTGGAGTACTAGGTAAGTGTTTATGCTTTAGCATCTCGCATGAGTGTGAATGTTAACATGAAAGCATGCTTGCCATGAGGCTAACTGCTTAGTTGATTTACTGCTTGAATGCCTATGGGTGAAGGTTGGATTGTTTGAGTTGAAACAACTCGTTGAAATTCGTGTTTTAGCCTACTTGCGAGTAGCAAATTTCAAACTGTCTTTCAAACAAACGGATATGCAATGTTTTGTTCCAAATTAGGCGATCTAGTCTATACTTTTGTGTTGTGCGCATCACATAGTAAGATTAACTAATTAACCGGAATAAGAGTGCATAATGTTTTCAAAACTAGATATCATGGTTAGTAGAGGCCAATCTTTGATCGGGCGAGCAGGGGTGCTCATAGCTGACCTTCCCCAATCGTACCCAAGCTCCCGAGCCGAGGCAACTTTGGTGATGACGGACACGTGGCCTTAGGCAAACGAGTCAGGGTTTCCTAAATTTCCCCAAAAATAAAACATTTAGGTGGCGACTCTGTATCTGGCAAAGCAGTCCATGTTTGGCACTTCTTTCAAAAAAATCTGTTTTCAAAAACGATTTGCCGGATTTGGACTCTTTGATGATTCATCGGTCTTGCATTGCACTCTACGAGATTAGATACAGGACCGTGACATTAAGTCCTGAACTGTAGTGAGCCCAAATGAACAGAACGGGAGGGGGGGGATTCCCCCCTAGCACGTTCGGGGAAGTCTACAATTTCTGGCGACTCTGCTGGGGAGTTTAGAGAGCTTGACTCGAACTCGTGATATCTTGTTTTGGCTACACTTATGTGTTTCTTTGCATTGCATGTGCATTGGTGCGCCTAAGTCACAGTGTTTGCCGGAGGCTCGTTTCGAGAAGCGTGCCATAAGGTTGGCCGGTTACGGGCTCTGCCACGATGGGAACACAAACCCCGGTTGTCACCGGGGCACCCTTTTGACCATTCGACCTAGTGCATGTTTGGAATCCATAGTGACCATTCCAAGCTAGGACAGGTTGCTACCCGATTATAGGTTGTTTGAAACCACTGCGTGCGTAGTGAAACCCTAGCTCCTGACAAAATAGGACAGGGAAACCCTACCCCAAAATAGGGGTGTTTTGGCTCTTGCTTGCTTGATATGTGCTTTTTGAGTTGACCTCTACAGGGAATGCATATATCAGTTTGCAAGTTTGAGCATCAGGCCTGAGGGCATCAAGATGTGAATTTGAGAATCGATTATATCTGCAGTATCGAATTTAGTTTTGGGCGATGATTTTGGAACAGTGATCGATAGTAAGTTGATTATTATTTATGCTTGTATGCATTACGATTGGGCCGAAATGCTGCGTGTTTTCTTTTTCAGTTCAGAGATTTAGTACAGAATAGCTAGTGTTCTCCTTTGCTGAGGCAAGACAGAGATCTGATCCGTCAGTCACCGTTCAGTTTAGCGGACTTATGATGACGCAAAGTTCAGAGGAAATAGTGGTTATGGCAGCCGCATTGGATCAAGGAAACATTTTGCGGGATGAGACCAATGTTGAAGTACCGTACCCGCCCAGGTCGCCTGCCGCGTACCCGGCTTGGACGCCACAGTTGTGTCAAGCTCGTGAGCCCACTACATTTGAATTGATGGGAATGATCGGCAATCTTCAGCGATCTGCGGCTGATCTTGCCTACGGAATGTCGGCTTCATCACCAACCACGTCCCCACGCCGAATTTCAGACGAGAGCCCCGCTATTGGGCGACCAGATCAAGCTTCACCAACTTTGAGGTTGTCTCAAGCTATGGCCATGACGTGTCAACAACAACCAAGTTTCGCTCTAATATAGCAACCCAAACCCTCGATCAAGCTGAGGCTAGAGGTAAGAACAATGTTGAAACAGGTGCTGATCCCGTTGAACAACTGCTGTGGGCAGTCAAGGCTTTGAAAGCCGAAGGATTGAGTAAATAGCAAATATTCGCAGTGGTGGCTAAAACTGTGGATGATGCTTTGTCTACTCCAACCGAGGGGAGTTCCAGCCAAGCAGAAAATCGGGATAGGCCCCTTCATGCCAGAACAGTTCCCTCCAATCCCAACTCTGCACCGAGAAAAGATCAGAAAGTCAAGGCGGCACCTGTCGATCCTTTTGCCAGTGCGTCCAGCAAAAGTCAGCAAACTTCGAAGTATCTGCCCCGAGGGTGCAGAGTCTTCCACGCCCTCTACATGCCTTTGTCTAAGGCGCTCCAGATCCTTGCTAAAAGGGGGCATTTTAGACCCCTTGAGCCTCGGTCTCTCCCGAAGAATCTCCCTCCCTCACATGATGCTACCTTGTACTGCGCGTACCACCAGCAAACCGGTCATTGCACCGACAATTGTTTCCGTCTTCGTCATGAAGTACAGGATTTGATCGACAATGAGGTCATCCTCCCGCCTACCTCAGCAAAGTCTGTCACTGTTGAGTTGTTAGATTTCGAGGATACTGCGAGTATGTGATCAGAAGTTGGACCACCTGCGGGCGGCGTTCGGCGTATTTCAGATGTGGCGTCTGGCACGCACTGTTTTGAGCATTTGCGAATGCTATTTTTTGTAATTTCTGGCTTGGGTGTTGAGCCAGTTTCTTTGGTTTTGTTTTGAGTCTGTCTCATTGTCTTGAGTCAGTCTTTTTTCTTAAGGGTCTGTCTTGTTGTATCGAGTCAGTCCCATTGTATAGAAATCAGGTGATTCCAGGGTTGTTGCCTTAGATATCATTGTTTTGTTTTGTAATTATCCTTTTGCTTTCTTTTGAGTCTGTCTCTGCTGTAGAGCCAGTTGCAACCAGGAAATCTGAATGAAACAGCTGTGGCTACCATGTTTCCGTGCTTATTGCTACTTTAAGCTAGTTGTGCCAGAGGATTTGAATGAAATGGCGGAGCATCTCACTTACTCTTCTGTACCTTGAAATCATTGCATTGATCTAAGTTATTTTTTTCAAAACTTTTTGAACATTGCGGTGAAAACAAAGAGGAAGGAATTCCTTGGGTTTTGCAAAATTTGACCAAGTGAGAGAAAGAGAGGCGTGCTAAGCCCTTAACGAATGAGATCATGCTTGTTAGTGTGAGTATTGGGAAGGATCCTAGCTTAATCCAGATTGGTCCTACATTGTTTTCCGCGCAAGCGATTTGTCGCTTTCTTAAAAACTTTCAAAAAATGTTTTACGCAGTCTTGCGAAGACCTGTGTGGAATCGCTCTTGAGATTGTGTAGCCTAGGATCGCTCTCAGCCTCAAGATTCAACCCCTTGCTCTCAAAACCTTGAACGTGAATCCAGAATGTTCAACGGCCAACCGCAATGTGAGGCTTGTATGGCCAGATCAGAAGCACCCCTCGAACAAGGGGCAAAAGACGTCAGAGAATGTACTCGAAGAATCCACGACGAAGAACGGTAAGAATGCCAAATCCCAGAAGGGAGGAAAGAAGAAGGTGTTGCTGAAGGACAACTGAGTTCCGATCCACAACACTAGGGGCAAATTCAACCCCCCATTGGATGGACTCCTGCATTGTCAGTGAACAGCAGCCGTTCTCCTAGATTTAGATGACTTCAGGATCTCAAAAACCATTTGGCATGGACTTTGTTACACTTTTACCCTTTGAGAGGCTCGCAGGGCCAAAAACCCGAAAGGCAACCTGCATAAAAGAAAAAAAAAAAAGAAAAAAAAAGAAAAATGCAAAGAATGGAAAAAGAAAAACAAAGCTCGCAAGGTTGAAAACCCGGAAGTGCGGCCTTGGCAAAAGTTAGAGCGCAAAAGGTGAGGGTTAATACACGAGTGTACCTTACCCGGAACTACGTCAGGCTTGATTCCCATGTTTGGGATATGTAGGCAACTTCATCCTGAAGTCCAGCCACAAACACTTCCAAATCGAGTGTGTCCATGTAATTGTTTTGATCATCCTTGCCTTCTCTGAATCCGATAGTTCGGTTGTGACAACCTGAACTACGTAAGGCTTGATTCCCATGTCTGGGATACGTAGGCAACTTCATCCTGAAGTCCAGCCACCAACACTTTCAAAGTGACTGTGTCCATAAATTGGTTTTGACCATCTTCGTCTTCTCTGTATCCGAGAGTTCGGTTGCGATCATCACTAATGAGAACTGTTCACAGTATGTTGCGGCGTTATCCAGACAAGAGGCAACTTTCCGTTGCCATGCAGCTCTCTCCAAGCAAGGGGCAATTTTCCTTCGGATCCGAGGTTGCGTGCCTCGAGAGTAGGTTTCGTGCTCATTGAGCACTGGCTGTTTGCCAAAACGATTTTTGAGAATTTTTACTGAGGTTGACCAATTTCTTGAAAATTATTCCATCTTTTCCAAAAACTGAACCATTTCTTTGGACCTAAAATAGGAAAATTTTCAGTGCTCATAGCCTAACTTGCATGATTTTGAATCAAAAATTGCACAAGCATGCTGATCTAACTCTCATGTTGGTCAAAACTTGTTTTAGTAGAAAACCAAAACAAAAAATGGTCAAAATGATGAACTAGGGGCACAGTTGAGTCAGGCTTCCTGTCTTTTCCCCATTGTCAATGCATTTTCCAGGAAGGTCAACATACTTTCCAGAAGGGCACTCTACCTGCCAACAAAGGGCACAACTGAGGTTAACAACAAAGGGCTGAAAGCTCTCAACATCCTCTGAGCAACGAGGTATCAAACCAAGTGCGAAGCACGAATTAGAATGGATCAAGATACTCCATTCCTTTAGCCGGGGCATCGAATAAACGCCACCAGAAAAAAATAGCTGTGAGCTAACAATGTTGGGCATGAACCCACTACCTCTTGTTTATCCACCGACCATATCTGGGGAGGGATGAAAAATGAGAGATTAAAGAATAGAGGTGTAAATTGAGAGAAAAGTGAGCAAAAGGGTTTTGAAAAAAAAAAACCGAGCCTGAGGGCCGAGTGATGTGAGAGTCACAAATCAGAAAGGGTGGGAAACAATACCCGGAGAAACTGGCTCCTCGTGATCTGAGGTCTCTGGTCTCGATAACACGTTTGTGTGTCGTGTCTTTTGCTTTGTTTGTCTCGATTCTTGTTTGGAGTCATATCCGAGCGTGTCTCGTTGTGTTTAGGTTGTTTACCTTTTGTTTTTCCGTTGTTGAGTTGTTTTCGCTGTGTTCAGTCGTAGGCTCAATACCCAGTTGAAAACCCTTTTCTAAAATCATTTTGTGTGCTCAGAGTGCTGTGCTATTCTCCACATTTGTGCAAAACATGATTTGGTTCTTTTGTAAAACCACAGGGGTTCAACCCGGGTCACTTGGAAACAGTGAACGTATGGGTTCCGGATTGCGTCCGAGTGTGTTTCAGCTTCAGCAGATCCCACCTTTGTATCCCGTCTTTTCAAGATTGAATTGTTTGTTCATAATGGGCCGTGTGCAAATGAACAGAATACTGTGTTATGGGCTGTGTGTTCAGAATGAGCAGTGCGTTGTATGAGCTATGTGCAGATTGAACCAAGTGTTGTGTTATGGCCTGTGTGTTCAAAATGAGCAGTGGGTTGTTTGAGTTGTTTTGCCGTTGGCCGGTCCCTCATCTGATTATTACGATGCAAGTGTTTGATTTTCAGACAGGAGATCAATCTCATTTACATTGAGGTGTAATATGATGCAATGCAATTCGAAGTATGAAATGTACAAATGTAACACTTTTTCAGACAAGAAGTTTGTTTCATTTCATCATTTTTCAAGTACATAGCTTTGGAGAAAATAAAAACCTGCCTGCGGCAGTACAAGGTACTCAAGCTATCAACAAAAAGTAAAGCAAAACAAAAAGAAGAAAATCAGTAAAAATCTGGATCAGCGTCAAGTGGTCTCAGGTCTGAGGGTCTGTCCTCCTCCTCTTCCTAGACGAAGGTCCAGGAGCATCGTCATCAGCACCACCATCTGAGCCCAAGCTCGAGCCCGAGCCATCGCCATTCTCCTACTCGGACGACTCTGCCTCCGTCTCCGCCTCAGACTCATCATCATCGGGAACTGGTGCCCGAGAGCTACTCCTAACATGAGTGCGCCCCACTTTGGTGCGGGGATATACTCTGCCATCTTGCCCTCCTCCTCGGGTAGGCACAGAAGGCCCAGCTAGATCACCTCCCGTAGCCAGAATCTGGAATGGGGCTAGAAAAGGACAAATGGCAAACACATCAGTATGATACGCAAAACAGTGTATGAATGCTGTGAACAGTGTATCAGTACAGAATGCAGTGTGTGAATACAGTGTATGAATGCCGTGAATAATCTTGTGAAGCGATCTGTGGGTTCTGATGTATCGAATCTTGTGAGAGCCGTGTATCGAGTGCTGTGTCAATAGTGCGATGCATCAAATTGTGTAAAGTTTGAGACTGCGGTTGAAGGAACTTACCGGAATGCCGTAGATGGTCAGTAGATCAAGGCTCTGCTGGAGCATCCCCATCACAGAGGCGGTCAACTCCAGGGACTAGCGAGTGTACTCGGAGGAAGCCTGCAAAAAGTGTTAGAAGTATCAGTATTCTGCGGAATATCAAATGAAATGAAATGATGGTGCAAAATACAAAATGCAGTAGTACATACCGGAGGCAAGTCGTAGAATCCGACTAGCTCGTGATCAGCCAGAGGGGGAGCAATGGGGATCTGGTAAGTCTCCCCACCTTGCCCTCGGCATGTCATCATCGTGGGCAGTACTGGCCAACTAGCCCCCCGTCCTCTCCGGGTCCCACTCCTGCCACGGACCCAAGCCATCCTCGATGCTCCTGCTCCTGCTCTCGCTCCTGCCCTAGTCACCGGTGCCGCGGGCCTCTCTCGCTCAACTCGACGGCCACTGCTCAAAGGCAGCATGATGTAGGTTCGAACGTACTCTGCGTAGTCGCCCTCGCCCCTGAAGCCCTCCGCATCCCAACCGATCGTGTAATCAGCCATCTGCTTGGGGGTGAACCTCTCAGTGTCCCTCATATGGACAGGGGCGAACCTGGAACTATCTGCTCTGGTAAACCTAAGGTCTGGCGTAGGAAGCGCTCACCTAGGTACCAAGCCCGACAAACCGGGCCCTCCAGCAAGATCCTAAATCGGGCGATCTCTCGGCCTTGGCATACAGCTTACGAACGCGGTGGCAATAGAGCCCAAAAGCGCCAAGTGATCTGTAAATGATATGCATTTGTTATTCTTATCGAAAAGAATAATATAAAGCAAAGCTTGAATAAACTCTAAAGTTGAACATACCTCTGCTTGGTAATGGTATTGAAGTAGCGGAAGAATATGAATGACTCCGTAGTCTCCGCACGCATCTCACATCGAAGCGGAGAAAGGCAGCCGAGAGGGGTCTCCTCATCGGCATTGGGGCAAGCCTCGAAGTAGGCATACACCCACAACTCTGAGTGTGATAGAGCAAGTATCAGTATGCTTATCGGATAAGCGAGAATCGAGATAAAGCATAATACAAAATGGGCGAAGTGCGAAGCGTGTATTGTGCGGTGTATGCGATGTGTGCGATATAGTCGATGTAAGCGGTGCATGTTTGCATTATGCGATGTCTGATCGGTGTGATCGAGACGCGATGTGTGCGATGTCTGATCTGAGATAATGAAAAGCAGAAATGTAAAATAGAAGATGAAAATGTAACTCCCAAGTCCACCAGTAGCCTCCGAGCAAGCGCTGCCGGAGGATGAGCTCATATATCCGTAGAGGGTGGCCAAGCGGCACCACCGATCGTGAGGCGGATCCGTGTGGCGCCCACCAAAGCGCTCAATAAGCGAGGGCACGGTGTTCGCGTCGGCGAAGATGGTCATCCCAGCAAGACCATAAGGAAGCCGCGTGCATACCGCTCCGCCTCCCCCTGAGCCATCGGTGCCTCCTCAGCTAAAGCTGGCTGAATCTGGAAGTGGTCCTCGAACCACGAGTATCTGACAAATCCTGGACGGGCAAGAGGTGGCAGCTCACCAAGCAGGTACATCTGGGTAGCCTCTCACTCATCCATGTCTATATCGAAGGGGATCGGATCACCCTACCCGATGCTCAGTAAGCATCGAGAAGTCGAAGAGTCATCGTCATCTCTCCGGGCGGAAAGGTGGAAGAGTCGGTGGTGTCCCACCATCTCTCCACTGAGCAAGAGAGGCCTGCTTTCATGATGGTGACGATCCTCTGAAGGTGCGAAGCGGCTGATCGACAATGTGGCGAACATTCCCATACCCTAGAAAGCATGGGAATCTCCCTGTATTCAAAAACAAACAGTTGCGAAGCAATACTAAATATACAGTTTTGAAGAACATTCAAAATTGATGCAAACATAGCGTGTGTGCACGTGTTCGAATTCAAGCAAATATCGGGTGCCGGTGTGCTCGCAGTGAACGACGACATATGATGTGTCAGTGTTTTCGAGTGGTTTAGTATAGATATAGCGTGTGTGCACGTGTTCAGATTCAAACAGATATCGGGTGCCGGTGTGCTCACAGTGAACTACAGCATACGATGTGTCAGTGTGTTTGGGTGGTTTAGTGAAAATACAGCGTCAGTGCACATGTTTAGATTCAAACAAATATCAAGTGCAAGCATGTTCACAGTCAACTACAACATGCGGTATATTGGTGTATCCGAGTTAAACAGTTAAAAGGCAGAATCGACTATTGCAGTTATACATTCTACTTTGCAGAAAATGAAACGGGGAAGAATGTACCTTGGAAGCGCCGCATGACAGATGTGACTTCGGCTCGTGCAGGAGAAGCTCTGGTGGCATGGCCCTGTCAAAACTCCTGAATTAGCGAAGTCCGCCAGGAGGCAACACATGAATCGCCGGTCTGTAGGCTGCCGGATCGAACGGCCGCATGTGAAGCGGCAAGAGCTCGGCCTCTGGGTCCATATCTATCTCCGGGGGAGCCCCACCACCTAGAATGTCGTCTGCCATCTCGAGAATGGTGTAAAAATAGCCGGTAATGTGAAAACCGGGCGAGAATATGAAAAGTCAACTAAAAAAATCAACCCCAGGAGGGTGAAAAATGGCCGGAAAGGTCGAGGTGCGGAAAAGGCACAGAGATCGAGATGAACTCGAGGGAAACAAACCCCAAGTGGTGGAAATCGAAAAAGAGACACCGAAAACAAAGTTTTGTTCGGTTCAAAATGTTCGAAACGCGAAGGTATTCGCGAATCAAACAATGAACGGGCAAAAATCGAGAAAAAGCGATGGATCGAAGGAAGAAAAATGACCTAGAGAAAGGCAAAGGGTTTTCGAGTTTGTAGGAAGTGAAGAAATAGGGCTTCAAGCCCGATATTTAAAGACCCGTGCCGAATTGACCAAACTGCCCCGATTCAGGCATATTTGGCCGGTCGGCCACATTGTTGGCCGGTCGGCCAAATATTTGGCCGATGGACCTTTTTGATGGCCGGTGGATGGCCGGTGACCTCCCCCGATGGCCGGTGAACCTCCTACACCTTTGTTTGGGTCTTTGATGTGGTTTGGGGCCTCCATTGCTCAACACAGTGCAAGAAAATGCATTTCCTAAGCGTAACCAGTCTCTGTGCCGTGTCTTCTATGCGTAGCACTCGAATACGTGCGAGGTGTATCCTTTTCGTATCCTTCGGTATCTTACAAGATTCGATGCTTGCTTTGAATCGTCGCATTACAATGTTTTACCTTGTTAACGGTTAGCATACATAGGTTGCATCATTATGCATGCATACCAGCGTTATATAGCGACGACTTGCATTGTTATGCACCTCCCTTCGGTCTAGGAGACCTTAAATCCTCTGAAGGTGCAAGTCCTTTGGTGTTTGTCATGCCCAAACGACTCTTGGCGGGTTTTATCCTAGGTTGCATTGTCGTGCATTCCTCACTCGCATTGTTATTGTCACGACCCCATTAGCCCCTAGTAGAATGGTGCCGTGATGGCCAGTAATCCGAGATTACCAAAGGCCAACTTACAAAGATTCACACACAATCAGAGTAGACATATGGGGCTTACATGTGCGGAAGCAATATATTTAAATCTAAGTAGTCCATAAGAGTTGTGCATAGATCAAATGAAATGACATACATCTTAGCATGGTTTTACAACTTGAATACAAATAAAATAAAGTACATGTTAGGCCTCTCAAGTCGACATATACAAAATACATGAAATATAAAGTCAAGAAGCATAATCTTCAAGATGCCGACATAACATGGATCCAAAAGCATCTTGCAAAACAACACATCTAGGTGTTACCGCCTCCTTGCTTGCCACCTACATATATATATATATATATATAAGGAGAGGGTGAGCTTGGATACTCAGTGAATGATATTAGTAATAAAGGTTTAAATGAATGATATCCGAGATCTTTATCAAAACAATACATATCATAGCTTGTAACAAAACGTGGGATGAATCAAGTTCATGAATCATGGTCTTTCAAATCTTCTTGGGATGTTTAATAACATCTACATAATACATGGGAGATGACATTCCGGACAAAACAAAGGAATAATCGACCCAGAATCGATTAGACAAATCCACCCGTACACCAGACCGTCGGTGGGGCCATCCGTTCACAGACCGTCGATGGCAGAAATCCCTCAAACATGGTACTACATGGGCTTAGAGTCCCCTAGCATGGGAGGACTTTCCAAGAATGTCATCAAAATAAGATAATACTTGATACAAAAACTAGGGATAATCATTCATGCTTGATCAAATACTTTTCCAAAATGAAGCAAAGCTTTATCAAAACTTTATAACATAACTTTATTAAAAAATACCACTCACATAGCGCTTCGGGTGTAAGGATTAAGGCAAGGATCCAAGACCTACAAATACATAATAAAATCTACTGAATGGACTTCAAGAGGACAAGAAGAGATGCTCAAAGATGGGTATGAAATGCATTCTTAAAACAAGCTTTTCATGAGTGCAAATGATCTAGGGAAAACATCTTTGGAAGTTAAAACACTATTTTTCATCTAGGAAAACATTTCTAGGGAAAACATCTTTGGATACCAACGAGGTCTGGAATGGATGCCTGAGAGATGATCTAGGCTAAAATGACCTAGCTGGGTGAACTCAGGAGGTCTTGGCCAAGGTCCTACACCTATTGGCCGAGGTGTGGTTACCTAGGCTTCAGTGTGCAGCTCTCTGCTGAGGTGTTACAAGATGCTGGCAAGGGTGTACCATGGTCGGCCTAGATGATGAACATCTCGGCCTAGGAGATGCAGTGGTTAGCCTAGGTGTGCATGCAAGATAGACTAAGGTGCAAGTGATCATGCAAGGTAGGCCAAGGTGAGATACGATGCTTGGCCTATGTGTGGGATCTAGGCAAGAGTGGTCCCGGTGATCACACCTAGGGGAATGAGGTCTAGAAATCTGGGTTTCCTCCTTGAAGGGCATGAAGAACATGAAGAACATGAATGTTAAAATCATAACTTGTTATTACAAAATCTGAGGTTTCATGCTATGAGTTCGAAAACATGGACCTTAGTACCCATACTTGAAGATCATATGAAAACAAACACGAAAACATGCATCTTGATACAAACTTTCGGATCAAAACATGGTTTTCTTCAAGAACACATGAATATCACTTTCTCTTTCTAAAACCGAACTTCAAAGCAATGCATGGTTCATGAAACATGGTAGATCATGCAATGCGATTAGATCAACATAAAGAATAACAAGAGTAGATCACGAATCTAACCTTAAAACACGGATCTATCGGTTCGATCTCTAGGGTTCAAGCTTGGAATCTACTCCTCTCTCAAGAACTCCTCTTCCTCTTCCTAGAGCTTCTCTCTCTACCTAGAACAAAGATATAGAAATGATAGATTTTCTCTCTCTATCGACTGATTTAACTCTCTGCAGGGACACGTGGCACTACCGGATTGGTTCTCCTCAAAAAGGTGATTGAAAAACAAGACAAGTGTATGACAAAGTGTGTATGACAAGCAAGGTGGCATGGGCACTCCGGCAGGTAATGATCTCGGCTTAGGACATAGGCTTCGGAAAGTAAGGTTCCAATGACCTCGGCTAGGAAGGATAACACTTGACCTAGCTGTGCCACACCTCGGCCTAGATGTGCCACACCTCGGTCTAGGTCATTCCAGTCCCGGAACAAGATCACTAGGTGCAAGGATCAAGGATCTTGGACGCCTAGATAATAACATCTCGGCCTAGATGATGCACATCTCGGCCTAGGTGATGCACACCTCGGCCTAGATGATGACATCTCGGCCAATATGCCTAGGTGATGGTGGAGGTCAACCAAAGTGGTTCCAAGATGGTCCTAGGGGTAAGAGGTTCAAAGGTGTGACCTAGGCTTGACATGACCTAGGCTTGGCATGACCTAGGCTTAACATGACCTAGGCTTAGCATGACCTAGGCTTAACATGACCTAGGCTTGAGATAGCAAGGAAGGAACAAAGCATGCATACAACACTTAGGCAAATCACATAAGCACAAAACAAGACAGGGACCTTTACTTAGGAAAAACAAGTCAAAGTCTACAAATGCAAGCTTAACAAGACGAAATCATGCAAATGCACATGAACATGACTAAGATATGAATGTGGGTTATTACAGTTATGCACTACTCATTTGCATTGTCATGCATCTCGAAAGACGCGCGTTGTTGCGCATTCAAAATCATGTGCATTGTCATGCATCTCAAAAGACGCGCGTTCAAAATTATGCGCATTGTCATGCATTTCAAAAGACATGCGTTGTCGAGCGTTCAATTTCATCTGCATTATCATGCGTTTTCAAAAAAAAAATAAAAAAACAATCAAAAAAACAAACATGCATATGTCATGCATACATTGTAAATAGTGCATATGTCATGCATACACTGTAAATAGTGCATATGTCATGCATTCATTGTAAATAGTGCATATGTCATTCGTTATAAATAGTGCATATGTCATTCATTACACTGTATATAGTGCATATGTCATGCATCTCACTATAAATATTGCATTTACATACATTCCATTGCATATTGTATATATTGCATTGTAACTTGCATGTATTCATTGCATCACCTCCATCTACGGCTTGTGCCTTTCCATGTTGAGCTTGGACTGGTATGTGCCCGTACTCTTTGCGTTGAAGCACGGTTATGATATTATGTGTACGCACCTAGTGTTGTGGGTGACGGCACCGTTTCCATGTTAAACGTAGTTTGTATGTGTCCATGCCTTTCCTAGGCAAGATACGGTTTAGTGCGTGCCTTATCCATTGTAAATATTACATTCCATTGCATAGTGTATATATCGCATTGCAGCTTGCATGCATTCATTGCATCACCTCCATCTATGCCTTTCACCTTTTCATGTTGAGATTGGGTGGTATGTGCCCGTACCCTCCGCTTTGAAGCACGGTTATGATATTATGTGTACGCACCTAGTGTAGGGGGTGACAGCACAGTTTCCGTGTTAAACATGGTTTGTACGTGACCATGCTTTTCCTAGGCAAGATACGGTTTGGCCGCATGCCTTATCCACTGCATCCATTGCATTTTAGCTAGTAAATATTGCATTGTACATAGCATTGTCATGCATTCATTGCATTGTACATAGAAAAAATTGCATGCATTCTTGCATCACATCCATCTATGGCTTGCGCCTTTCCATGTTGAGCTTGATGCGGTATCGCCCATACTTTTAGCGTTGAAACACGTTATGATATTATGTATGCGCACCTAGTGTTGTGGGTGGCGGCACCGTTTTACGTGTTAAATGTGGCTCGTTTGTGTCCATGCCTTTCCTAGGCAAGATATGTTTTGGCAGCGCGCCTTATCCATTTCATTCATTACATTGTAGTGTAATTTGTTGCATCCAGCATTTAGGATCATGGTCTTTCGGCGGGTCATTCCCCACTTATATCATTCCACCCAATTACTTGTATCTTGTGTTCCGTCTACACACTCATAGTTCTGCATGTGTACACGCCTATTCCACTGCTGGTATTGTGGGTTGAGGGTGTCGGGAACTTTTCTATGGTAGATGGACTTTGCATCTCCATCATCTTTACGATATTTGTGTGGTTTTGAACTGCTTATGGTTTGATTATGTTTCAAATGCATTGCATATCATTTGCATTGATTATACATAGTTTTTATAAATATTGCATTATCATTTTTGCATCCATTCCGCATTGTTATACGTTGTCACACAAGTTGCATTGTCATGTACTCCTTCGCTTGTGTTGTCACGCAGTTTTAGATTGCATTGTTATGCATATTGCTAACGATATGGTACCTGTTGAGCCTCTTTCTCTTTTTCAGGCACGATATTGTATGTACGGTTCATTTGAAGCTGGCACGACCAGACGAGCCGCATAGGTATTGTATTCTCCGCGTGAAACGTAGTGAGAATTACATAATTCTCTTACATCCTTTCTGCATTGTAATGTAGTTGGATTTGTGTGTGATTGCTTAAAACTGTCACATGTTATGCTTCGTTACAGCTTTCTTTGAATGATCATAAGTTATGCTCGGCTTTGTGCATTGTCTTGCATTTGGCCCCTGCCTTCGGGCGCATATCTTTGTTTGTAGCTTTAATGCTTTGTCTAAGTCTTCGGCCTTGTCAAAAATGGGTCGTCTCTGGGCTTTGACACTCACTCCCATCAATGTTATGACTTTCAAGTTACATCAAGAGGGGCTGTAGACACCCCATTTTGACCATCCCAAGACTTGGGCGTCACCGTTTGAACACTCGGTGATCATCCATGTTCGTGTTAAATCTGAGTTCTTGGAGGTGCAGGCCACGCGCCTTGCCTCAAGACCTCTCGACTCGATTGTTTTGTGTTTGGTTTGCACCAAACACTTGTGTGTGCTTTTGAGGGTAGGGAATGACTTGTTGGCCATCCCACACCTCACCGGCCATGGCTTGAGGCCACCGACCATTGTTTTGTTGCCATCGGCCAAATGTTTGGCGGTCGGCACTCTTTGTGTGGTCGACCATTTATTTGGTCAATTTGTCATTTTTATTTGGCCGACCACTATGCATCTGCTTTTGGCAGATATTTTGTGCAAGCTGTGATAGTTGGCACCCACTTTGCACCCCTCCATACTGCGTGTATGGAGGGATTTCACTCTTGCTTAGCTTGTTTTGTAAGCTTTGCAAGAGTGAATCTCTATAAAGGGAGGCCTTCCCCTCCCTCCTCAAGGGTTAGAAAAAAGTTCTAGAGGTCTGGATTAGGGTTAAAAATAGTGTATCTATCTATCTATCTCTATTTCTCCCTCTCTTTTGCTCTTTGTGTGTGTTTAAAGGGGTTTTGTTTTTAGTTTTGGACTAGGACACCTAGTTCTACACCTTACCTTGGTTGCTAAGGAGCCAAAGGGTTATTCTTGAAGGTTTTGAGCTGGTTTAGACCTAAGGAAGGCTGCTGGAGCATTGTTCTTGAAGAGGTCTACAAGGGTAAGAACTTTCCCTTTAAATACCCCATTTTTTGCATAGGCTTTTAGCCATCCTTGCATCTATTTTTAAGCTTAACTTATAACATATAAAAGTTCTGATTTTAAGTGCTTAAAATAGTTGTTTAAGGTTGCTTTGCTGTTTGGGGTTGTTTGACCCCTCTTAGGCCTTGTTTGGCCCCATTTTTGTGCTATTTTGGTGAGCTCCGGGACCACCTTGTCTTGGCCTCCTCACCACCGAAATCCAGAGGGATTTCAGTGTTGGGGATGGTGCTTTAAGGTCCTAAGAAGGAGAGGGCCATCCCCTCTCCTTGTTGCCTTCAATAATTGTCATTTTAGCCTCATGTGTGAGCACCTTGTTTAAGTTCATGTTGGCCATGTCTTAAGTAGTATTTGTGCTTATTTTTCCATGATATAGCACTGTTTTTAATTGGTTTAGACACACCATGCTTGCCTTGCATACTTGTCTTGTAATGCCATTATTTGCCTTAACATGTACTTAGCATTTAGACTACTATGCTTACTTGTTTTGGCCAAGCTTTGTGAAGCTTTTATGCATGTTTTAGTATGCTTAAGGTCTATTTGTGGTTGTTTTGGCCATCCATGACATGCTTTGTATAGCCACCTCGCATTTTGGCTTGTTAGCCTTGGGTGTATGAGTGTTGAGCATGCATTACTTGGCTTGTTTTAGTGGTTTGGCACCACTTATAACACCATTTCAGTCCTTTTGGTATGCTTGTATACTTGCATTTGATGCCCCTTTAATGCTTTAAAAGGCTTGTGTCTTATGCTCCATGTTTGGACCTTTGTGCATGCCTTTAGACTTAGGCCATTTAGATGCCATCTAGGTGTGCCTTTGACCTTGTTTTGGTCTTCCTTGGGGTGGTTTTGAGTCCCCATGGCCCTTTGGTCATTTGCGTCATGTGTCACATGGCCATAGTTTAAGTCCTTGGGTTTGGTTGCATGCCTTGCTTGCATTGTTAGGTTGATTTGGCATCATCCCTCATGTATTTTCAGAGCTTGCTATGCTTGCCATTAGTCCATGTTTATCCTTTTAAGTATGCTTAAAAGTTGCTATTTGATGCATAAGTGTTGGACTTTGTGTGCATGAATGTTTGTGTGTACATTGGCCTTGCATGTTGTCACATACTTGACCCATAAACATCTTGTTACATGCGTAAATGATAGTGCATTTGGCATGCATTCTTCTCTTTGTTTTGGTTTCTTAACATGTTACATGTTTTGCATGTTTGCATGTTGGCATTGCATTTCGCATGCTTGTTAGCTTGCACACTTGTTACATGTTTGCATGTTTGCATGCTTGTTGGCATTCTCATGTTGCATACTTAGCTCACATGCTTAGGTTTCATTTTGCATGCCTTCCTTGCCCCTTGAATTACCATGATAGAGGTTGGGTCCCTTGTGTGTTTATGTGCATTACATTTGACAACAAAATGCACAACAGCTTCTTGGGCCATCATGCATGGAAATCGTGATTGATGGCCGGGTAGAACACCATGCCCTTTTAAGTCATAAACATGATAGAGGGGTGTGGTGGTGCAAACATTGCTTTGAAATGCATTGCCATACCTTGCTTGTCCTCTGTTCTTTGTCAAAAGCGATTCTGCGAGCATAGATGGCCGACCACATTGAGTGCCGGCCGACCACAAACTTCGGCGAGCCACATTTATGATGATCATTCCTCCATGGCGGTGGTGTTCCCTCTGGTGGGTGACATTCCACAACCCTCGGGGTATTTGAAACAACTTTGAGACTTGTGCAATTTTGGAGGCATAGAGCGATTGAAAGCAGTGACTTGTGCATGGTGGTGGATTTCCGTGGTCGAGCACACATGCATTGGACCCTCTTTCCAAGGCTTTTATCGCTTTATTAGCTTAGTTAATTTGCTTAACTAGTTGATTAAATTGTATTATTCTTTTGGTCCCTCAGTGAGGCGAATTTGTAATAAGTGTGCGTGCGTGTGTGAATGTCTTCCCACCCCGTCTTTCTCCCTTTACTTACACTTTTGATGGTTAGTATTAGGGCATATTTAATTTAGCATCCTTATGCTATGCATACGTGCATCCATTCATTTGTATTGCATGCACCGGGCTCGGCGCATCATACTAATTGCATAGTATTTCAAATCTAACTTGAATACATGTTATCTGCTGCATTTCACATGCCATCTATAGATTAGCCGAGCCTACTCTAGCTGCATTTTGCCTGCGATGCATTAGCCATCTCAACATGGACTTGGATCATACATTTGATTACTAACACGTTCCTTGTTTTTTGGCTTGGAGTACTAGGTAAGTGTTTATGTTTTAGCATCTCGCATGAGTGTGAATGTTAACATGAAAGTATGCTTGCCATGAGGCTAACTGCTTAGTTGATTTACTGCTTGAATGCCTGTGGGTGAAGGTTGGATTGTTTGAGTTGGCACAACTCGTTAAAATCCGTGTTTTATCCTACTTGCGAGTAGCAAATTTCAAACTGTCTTTCAAACAAACGGATATGCAATGTTTTGTTCCAAATTAGGCTATCTAGTCTATACTTTTGTGTTGTGCGCATCATATAGTAAGATTAGCTAATTAACCAGAATAAGAGTGCATAATGTTTTCAAAACTAGATATTATGGTTAGTAGAGGCCAATCTGTGATCGGGCGAGCGGGGGTGCTCATAGCTGACCTTCCCCAATCGTACCCAAGCTCCCGAGCCGAGGCAACTTTGGTGATGACGGACACGTGGCCTTAGGCAAACGAGTTAGGGTTTCCTAAATTTCCCCAAAAATAAAACATTTAGGTGGCGACTCTGTATTTGGCAAAGCAGTCCATGTTTGGTACTTCTTTAAAAAAAATCTGTTTTCAAAAACGATTTGCCGGATTCGGACTCTTTGATGATTCATCGGTCTTGCGTTGCACTCTGCGAGATTAGATACAGGACCGTGACATTGAGTCCTGAACTGAAGTGAGCGAAATGAAACGAGCGAGGTATTCCCCGGGGCGTTCGAGGGCGTCTCGCGTTAAGACTCTGCTCGGCGTCGAAGACCTATAGACAAAAGTACTGGGAGGTGGAAAATTACGCTCAAGCATCAAAACGCCCGCTCTAGCGGAGATGCAACAACGAAGGGCCCGCTCGAGCGTCAAAATCCCCGCTCGAGCGTGAAAGCCAAAATCTGGGCATCAACTCTAGGTTTCAAAACACAACCAACCTGTTTCAACCCTGCCCAACACAACCCAAGACTCAAATACAAAGAGTAAGGGAAGGAAATGAGAATGAAATAACAACACAACCACGGAACCAAGTCCGGAACACAATATACAATGGAAAGGAAAACCGGGATCGCTATAACCTTCCCCCCTTAAAGAATTTCATCTCCGAAATTAAGCACAAGTTTTCAAAAATAAGTTTTTCTCAATTCTCAACAACATTATAATTCATTTCCTAACAACTTGATGCATTACCGGTCATTCCATCTCTATTCAAGAGGCATTTCACAATATATACACAATATACATTATTAGCATGCTTTTCCTTGAAATCTACCAATTTCAATACATTTTTCACAATTTCTTATCATATTCAATATTCATGCTATAATTCCATTCCTACAATACATTCAACATATGCAATGTTATATTAAACTTCTATTCCAAGGCAAGTTTCAAAATACTTCCATAAATCCAAAACATGTACGATGTTTTACAACTCAAGATATATTTAATGCTCTTAAAGTTCATTAATATTACAAAATCCCAATACATGGTTAAACAATTACAAACAAGTCTGGATATTTCTCACGGACTTCTAACTCACGTTCCCAAGTGGCTTCCTCCACTCCGTGATGCTTCCACAAAACCTTTACTAAAGGAATGGTCTTGCCTCGCAAGACTTGCTCCCACCTATCCAAGACCCGAACCGGTCTCTCCTCATATGAGGCATCCTCATCTACCTCCAAGTCGGTCCAATCTAATACATGTGACGAATCCGGCTCATACTTCCGAAGCATACTAACATGAAACACGTCATGTACTCCAGACAACTGCGGCGGTAAAGCTAAACGGTAAGCAACCTCGCCAATCCTCTCAAGGATCTCAAAAGGGCCAATAAACCGAGGGGATAACTTCCCACTCTTCCCAAACCTCATCAAACCCCGTCTAGGTGATATTTTCAGAAAAACATGATCACCTATCTCAAAGACCAAAGGCCTCCTCCTACGGTCAGCATAACTCTTTTGGCGACTCTGGGCTGTAACAAGCCTCCTACGGATAAGCTCAACTTTCTCCGTCGTTTCCCTCACCAACTTCGGGCCCAACAAACAGGAGACCTACACGGTCGGCCATACAAGGCCTCAAATGGTGCCATACCGATACTTGACTGAAAACTATTGTTGTAGGCAAACTCCACCAAGGGCAAGTGCCTCTCCCACGTCCCACTAAAGTCAAGGACACAACCTCGAAGCATATCCTCAAGGATCTGAATAGTACGCTCGGCCTGCCCGTTAGTCTGCGGATGATAAGCCGTTCTAAAGGTCAACTTAGTGCCCAAGGTACTTTGCAAACTCTGCCACAACCTAGCAGTAAAATGAGGATCTCTATCTGAGACAATCATCACTAGGACCCCGTGCAACCTCACTATGTCCCGAATATACAAATCAGCAAGATGATCTACCGAATCTTTCACGCGCATAGGGATAAAGTGCGCCGACTTAGTCAACCGGTCTACAACCACCCAAATAGCATCACTACCCCGCTGAGTCCTCGGAAGACCTACAACGAAGTCCATAGTGGCATGCTCCCACTTCCACTCGGCAATAGGCAAGGGTTGCAACAAACCCGCTGGCCTCTGATGCTCGGCCTTCACTTGCTGACAAGTAAGGCATTTAGACACGAAAGCTGCCACATCTCCCTTCATACCCCGCCACCAAAACTGGCGACCCAAATCACGATACATCTTGGTGCCTCTCGGATGCACCGCAAGGCGTGAATGGTGAAACTCTCGGAGTACCTCCTCTCGGCAAGACTCCGGTACAAATAAGCAGTCTCGGTATCTCACACTCAGGTCGGGATATACAGACAAACCCTTCTCAGCCTTCCCACTGGAGATCTTCTCTCGAAGGGATTCTACCTTAAGATCACCTCTCTGTGCCTCTAACACTCTAGTTACAAGTGTAGGTTGCGCAACAACAGAAAACAAGGCCGCAGCCTCAACAGATTCGCCCAAAAGCAAATCAAACTCGCCAAGGGCATCCAACATCTCCCACTCCCGGATGGCTATACTAGCGACATCACTAATGGATTTCCTACTAAGGGCATCGGCCACAATATTGGCCTTTCTCGGGTGATAGTGCAACTCAAAATCGTAATCGTCAATGAACTCCATCCATCTTCTCTGCCTCAAATTCAAGTACCTCTGTGTAAACAGGTACTTCAAACTCTTATGGTCCTCTCACCATAAAGGTAGTGCCTCCAGATCTCCAAGGCAAAGATGACTGCTACTAACTCTAGGTCATGTGTAGGGTAATTTTTCTCATGAGTTTTCAACTGACGTGAGCCATAGGCTACCACTTTCCTCTCTTGCATCAACACACAACCCAAACCCTCTCATGAGGCATCATAGTAGCGCATAACCCAACCCTCTCAGGGAATAATCAAGACCCAGGCGGTGGTCAATCTAACCTTGACTCTTGAAGCGACTTTTCCCAAGTCCCCCTCCATACAAATTTGACCCCTTTCCACGTCAACCTAGTCAATGGTGAAGCTAGTCTAGAGAAATCTTTCACAAACCGGCGGTAATACCCAGCTAATCCCAGAAAACTGCGGATCTCAAAAACACTCTTAGGCTGTGCCCAATCTTGCACTGCCTCAATCTTAGATGTATCAACAGACACCCCTTCCCCGGAAACCACATGGCCTAAGAACTTGACTTCTCCTAGCCAGAACTCACACTTCCCAAACTTGGCATACAACCTATGGAATCTAAGCAATTCAAGCACCACTCTCTAGTGTTCCTCGTGCTCCTCCTCAGAAGGCGAATCATCCACGAAAACGAACACAAAGCGATCTAAGAATTCCCAGAATATCTGGTTCATCAAATCCATAAACACTGTCGTTGCATTGGTGAGCCCAAATGGCATCACCAGAAACTCATAATGGCCATACCGCGTACGGAATGCCGTCTTCGGAATATCCTCCTCCCTAACCCTCAACTGGTGGTAACCCGATCTCAAGTCTATCTTAGAGAAACAACGGGAACCCTTCAACTGGTCAAACAGGTCATCTATACGGGGCATAGGGTACTTATTCTTAACCGTAGCCCGATTCAACTTCCGGTAATCAATGCAAAGTCTCAAGGCACCATCTTTCTTTTTAGCAAAGAGGGTCGGTGCTCCCCACGGCGAAACACTAGGGCGAATAAAGCCCTTATCTAGTAATTCCTGGAGCTGAATCTTCAACTCACTCAACTCGGCCGGGGCAAAACGATAAGGTGCCATAGAAATCGGCGCTGTGCCAGGCACTAGATCAATGGAGAACTCAATCTCTCGGTGAGGTGGCAAACTGACAAGATCCTCGGGAAAGACGTCCGAGTACTCATAAACCACTCTCGGCAATACAGTCTGGGTCTCATCACACTCACTACTCAAAAGGCTAGCAAAAATACCACTAAGCTCACTCCGCCCTCGCGGATCATATACCGGTGCCAACACACTACCAACCCAGTCCCCCAAGAAATGGAAACAATCCCCGCTCAAGGTACATACTATGACCCTCTGGCAGTAACAATCGATAACAGCCCGGTATGACGATAACCAGTCCATACCCAAAATAACATCGAATCCCGACATAGGTATGACTACAAAAGGAAACGGAAGCCGACGAACTGCTACCTCTATATCACACCCTCTACACCCTTGTTTCAAAATCAACTCACCCCCAATAGGTGATACAACACATATAGTAGATGCTAACTGTGCCAACTCCAAACCCAAAACAGATGCAAATGCAGCAGATACAAAGAAATGAGATGCACTTGTATCAATCAAAAAACTAGCAACCGAGTTGCAAAACAGAAAGGTACCTCTCACAACACATGGAGCCGGTACTAGGTCCTGTGCGGTAACAACATGCACGCACCCTGTAGGGCCCTGATCAACCTGTTCACCTCTAGGAGCAAAAGACTGCTGCACAGACTGGGACGATGAAACCCCCTGATTGGCCCTCGAGGCTTGCATTGATTGAGCTAGCTTAAACTCTGCCTATGCCCAGATACACCAGATGTGCCACTCAATTACAGGCAAAACCTCTTCAGGTGCCTGCTGACCCTCGATAACAAGGCAGTGGGCTGCCCCTGCCTACGACTCTGGCTCTACGGTCTAGCTGAAGAAAAAACAGCTCTCTGACCTCCTCCCCTCTGTGGGCAAGCTGGAGACTTATGACCCAGCTGGCCACATTTAAAACAAGTCACGTCTCCCTGACTGCCTCTCCCAGAGCCTGCACTCGACACCAGAAAGGTAGATCTAGCAAAACCTCCCTGAGACTGTTGAGGGTGTGAACCCCTCTGTCTCCTGCCATCACCCTGACCATCCTGACTCCTCTTGGAGCCTTTCTGCCTCTCCCCCCCTGCATCATGATCTCCATATGGGCTACAGCACCAACCAAATGCCCATAGTCTCGAGTCATAGACCCGTCAATTCTCATCTTGAGGCCGCGCCTCAACTTCTTCTCAAACTCGATACAATGGCGTTCCTCGGACGCCACAAGTTCAGGTGCAAACCTGGACAAGCTAGTAAATCGACCTCAAACTTCGACCCTTTGAAGAACTCAGCTGCAAAAGCTAGCAGAATTGGCCTCTCAGCTTCTCCCTGATAGCTGGAGATAAGAACTTCTCCTGAAGCATTCACAAAAGCCTCCCAAGTACCATCCAAACGGCCCTTCACGAATTTCCACCACTGACCCGCTTCCCCCTTTAGCTAGAAAGATGTCAATGTCACTTTCAAGGCTCCGTCCTCGATGCCTAGCATCTCAGACGTCTTTGCCATTTGTTCCAACGACTCAACTGCCTTAAATGGCTCCTTCGGATCACCGACAAACTCGTCCGGATTAGACCGGAAGAACTCCCTCTTCAGAAGGGAAGGCCCTGCGTCCACAACACAGGCACAATCGGATTCTCAGCTCTAAGAATGCCCATAGATTCTGTCAAAGCATCGGCTATCCCACGGGCTAAAGCGCCCATAGCCTGTTGACCTGCTGGCTCGGCCACATTGGCCTGGTCGACTCCCTCCTGCATCGCCGGATTCTCCTCCGGTACAGGCACTTCCTGCCTCCTAGGTCTACCACGCCTACCACCACGTCCTCATCCTAACATCCTAATAAAGGTAACGAAGAACATTAGCACATTCACAAATGTGCCGAAGCTATAACACTCATGTCCTAATGCTTGGACAATTGTAATTAACTCCACGTAAGCACATAATTACATAAGCACTTACGAATTTCATTTCCGGATAATGATAGTCCCGAGGCGTTACTAGAGTTCCGGTTAGAAACAGCATTGATCAAGTGCTTTTCCAACAAAACTCACAGAAACCCAAGGATCCAATCAACATCCTAAAAATTAAATCCCATATCCAAATAATCATATAAACGTGTTATCATATAAGCACATAACATTACACATAAGTCTCTAACAAGCGAGACAAACCCATTGTGATACTAATCACTTCCCACGTACCCAAAGTATTAAAACCCGATGCGCTTTGATACCAAGTTATGCGCCCTCAAAATAAACCCAATAATCATACATTCTTAACATGCTCAGATATAGGAGCACAAAGCATAAGTACATTACATCAGAGTATTTCTTACAAATGTATTGCATGTTAACAACATAAGCAAATGCCCTTTGGGATTACAGATTCCCGAGTCAACACTTGGTTACAAAAAAGAGTTCTAACTCTATACAAAATAAGCCCTTGGCTTGGTTTACATGTAGTACAAATAAAGCAATCACAAAAGATGACTCAGCCACTAATCCTCTCAAGCTATGTCCTTGGAGGTGGCATGCTACCTGTACCTGAAAATGATGTCCCATATAGGGTGAGCCAACGCCCAGTAGAGATATGCTAAACATTGTATGAGTAATAACTAAAACATCAGCATTTGATAAATATTTAATTCACATAGATCAATTCATATTTCATTTCAAATACATGACCAATGTGTCCATGTTTTTATTCTATCTCTTAACCAATTCTCAATTCACAACCCTGGCTTAGAACACGCCATATACTTTAGGTGAGATCACATCCCATATCAACAACGTTTCTATTTCAATTGAAATATAACGACTCAAATTAATCATTTCATGCTTCATAATAGATACACATTTTAGTACTGTATCCATCTCAGACAAAACACTTCCATATTTCACATATGATACACATTTTGGTGTTGTATCAATGTCAAACAAAACACTTCCATATTCCACATATGATACACATTTTAGTGTTATATCAATGTCAAATAATATCCGGTTTAGAGGTCCATCCCCTATCTTCCCCTAAATCGTGGAGTACATCCCCTATCTCCTCCCACATAACATAATGTAAATAAACACATATCATATACATAATCAAACCAATACATAAAATTCATGTATTATATCAACCGCCATATTCAATGGCATACACAATTGATTTGGTTTTAGTTTGCCTAATAATCATACATTGTCTACAACAGTCAAGACTATCCTCCGCCGATAGCCCAAAGCAATTATTTCTAAATAGATAATAATTACGTTCAACAGATAAATATCAACAATTCCAAAAGTGAGCGATTAATAAATCCAACTTCACTATTCCATCTCATGATGAGCCAATTTCAATATATTCAACTCAATTCATATTCTCATAATTTTCCCAAATTAATTATACCAATTAATTTATGCACAAATTAGGGCTTTCTCCCCTGTTTCTCAATATTAACCCAAAGGTTCAAATATCAACAACTCTTCAACAATACCATCATTTTGAGACCCAAACACATATTCAAGAGTCAAAATAACAAAACCCCCTTTATTCATTTTAAAACCCTAAGTCCCAAAATTTCCCAACTCAAACCATTTATACAAATAGCTCAATATTTATGTTAAAACACATAAGAATGAGTAAGAATACCTACCTCAAGTCATAAATCCCAACGAAGAAGATGAAGAAAACGAAGATGCTCCAAATCCCAAAATTCTCGGATCAAAATGTAGTCCTCAACAATCTCCACACTTTTTGTAAAGGCCCAAGGGTAGGAGAACACTCTAACTCGATCAATACCTAGAGAGAAGCGGAGGTTTTAGAGAGGTGGTCTCAATGGTGTTTTTCAAAAAGTAGGAGAAGCGAAAAAACCAAAAAGTGATCCAAAAAGTCGAATCCAGTGATATACGATGCATACCTTTCGGCGTCGGAACACCTCACGCTCGGCGTCAGCGCCGCTCGGCGTAGATTGCACACTTCAAGTTTTGCAGACATGGTCCCTCGGCGGAGGAACAAAACAAAGGTCACGCTCGGCGTCAAGACTCCGCTCGGCGTCGAAGACCCTGAGCAAAAATCTTGGGAGGTGGAAAAATTACGCCGTCAAAACGCTTCGGCGGAGATGCAACTTGAAGGGCCGCTCGGCGTCAAAATCCCTTTCGGCGTGAAGGCCAAAATTTGGGCATCAACTCTTGGTCTCAAAACACAACCAACCTGTTTTAACCCTGCCCAACACAACCCAAGACTCAAATACAAAGAGTAAGGGAAGGAAATGAGAATAAGACAACAACACAACCACAGAACCAAGTCCGGAACACAATATACAAAGGAAAGGAAAACCGGGATCGCTATACTATTCAACTTCATTTTTATTCATCTTCCGATGTTATTCAATTTCCTTTTCTATTCAAAGTTGAATAGAAATTGAAGTCTATTTTCTATTCAACTTCCTTTTTTATTTAATTTCCAAATAGATCGTTAAGGTATAGTGGTTTTTTGAATGAACTTCCATTGTTAATTCTATTCAACTTCTATTTTTATTCAACTTCTATATTTATTCAATTTCCATTTCTATTCAACTTCCTTTTTTATATAATTTCCAAATAGATCGTTATGGTATAGTGGTTTTTTGAAAGAACTTCCATTTTTAATTTTATGCAACTTTCATTTTTATTTTTATGCAACTTCCATTTTTATTTTTAATGAACTTCCCTTTTTATTCATTTTCCCTTTCTATTCAACTTCTTTTTTTATTTAATTTCCAAAGAGATCTGTAGGGTATAGTTGTTTCTCGAATAAACTTCCATTTTTATTTTTATTCAACTTTCATTTTTATCCAATTCTATTTTCTATTCAACTTCCATTTTTATTAAATTCACTTTTTTATTCAACTTCCATTTTTATTCAATTTCCTATTTTATTCAACTTCCTTTTTTCTTTACTTTCCAAATAGATCGTTAAGGTATAGTGGTTTCTTCAATGAACTTTCGTTGTTAATTTTATGCAACTTCAATTTTTAATTTTATGCAACTTCCCTTTTTATTTTTATTCAACTTCCATATTTATTCAACTTCCTTTTTTATTCAACTTTCTTTTTTATTCAACTTCCATTTTTAATCAATTTCCTGGGTATTAAATAAAAAAGGAAATTTAATAAAAATAGAAATTGAATAAAAGGAAGTTCAATAAAAAAAACGAACTGCCTTAAATTAACAATGGAAGTTAATTCAAGAAACCACTATACCTTAACGATCTATGTGGATTCTTGAATGAACTTCCATTTTCAATTTTATGCAACTTCCATTTTTATTTCATTTCCAAATAGATTTTTCTTTTTCTATTCAACTTCATTTTTTTATTTAATTTTGAAATAGATCGTTAAGGTATAGTGGTTTTTTGAATTCACTTCCATTGTTAATTTTATGCAACTTCCATTTTTAATTTTATGCAACTTCAATTTTTATTTTATTCAACTTCCATTTTTATTAAATTTCCTTTTCTATTCAACATCATTTTTTATTTAATTTCTAAATAGATCCTTAAGGTATAGTGGTTTCTTCAATGAACTTCCATTTTTATTTTCATTCAACTTCCTTTTTTATTCAACTTCCATTTTTATTCAACTTCCTTTTGTAGTCAATTTCCTTTTTTTATTTAATTTCCAAATAGATCGTTAAGTTATAGTGGTTTTTTGAATGAACTTCCATTGTTAATTTTATTCATCTTCCATTTTTATTCAATTTCTTATTCTATTCAACTTCATTTTTTTATTTACTTTCCTATTCTATTCAACATCCTTTTTTATTTAACTTCCAAATAGATCGTTAAGGTATAGTGGTTTCTTAAATAAACTTCCATTTTTATTTTTCTGCAACTTCCATTTTTATTTTTGTTCAACTTCCATTTTTATTCAACTTCCATTTTTAATTTTATGCGACTTCAACTTTTATTCAATTTTTAATTTTATGCAACTTCTATTTTTATTCAATTTCATTTTCTATTCAATTTCCTTTTCTATTTTAATGCAACTGTCATTTTTATTTAACTTCATTTTTTATTTAATTTTCAAATAGATCGTTAAGTTATAGTAGTTACTTAAATGAACTTCCATTGTTAATTTTTTGCAACTTCCATTTTTATTGAATTTCCTTTTCTATTTAACTTCCTTTTTTATTTTACTTCCAAATAGATTATTAAAATATAGTGGTTTATTGAATGAACTTCCATTTTTAATTTGATGCAATTTTCATTTTTATTCAATTTCATTTTCTATTCAACTTCGTTGTTTATTTAATTTCCAAATAGATCGTTAAGGTATAGTGGTTTCTTGAATGAACTTACATTGTTAATTTTATGCAACTTCCATTTTTATTCGATTTTATTTTTATTCAACATCCATTTTTTATTTAAATTTCCTTTTGTATTCAACTTCATTTTTTATTTAATTTCCAAATTGATCGCTAAGGTATAGTGGTTTCTTCAATGAATTGCCATTTTTAATTTTATACAACTTCCATTTTTATTTTTATTCAACTTCCATTTTTATTCAATTTCCTTTTTTATTTAATTTCCATTTTGATCGTTAAGGTATAATGGTTTATTGAATGAATTTCTATTTTTAATTTTATGCAACTTCTATTTTTATTCAACTTCCTTTTCTATTTAATTCCAAATAGATCGTTAAAGTATAGTGGTTTCTTGAATGAACTTCCATTTTAAATTTTATGCAACTTCTATTTTTATTTTTATTCAACTTTGATTTTTATTCAATTTTCTGTTCTTTTCAACTTCTTTTTTTTAATTTAATTACCAAATAGATCGTTAAGGTATAGTGGTTTCTTTTTTATTCAATTTCCAAATAGATCGTTAAGTTATACTGGTTTATTGAATGAATTTCCATTACTAATTATATGATCGTTAAGGTATAGTGGTTTCTTAAATGAACTTCAATTGTTAATTTTATGCAACTTCCATTTTTATTTTTATTCAAATTCCTATTCTATTCAATTTCCTTTTCTATTCAACTCCTTTTTTTTTTGTTTAATTTCCAAATAGATCGTTAAGGTATAGTGGTTTTTTAAATGAACTTCAATTTTTAATTTTATGCAACTTCCATTTTTATTTTTATTCAACTTCCATTTTTATTCAATTTCATTTTCTATTGAACTTCTTTTTTTATTCAACTTTCATTTTTAATGTTATGTAACTTCCATTTTTATTTTTATTCAAATTCCATTTTTATTAAATTTCCTTTTCTAGGCAACTTCCATTTTTATTTTTATTCCACTTCCATTTTTATTTAATTTCCTTTTCTATTCGACTTTCTTTTTTTATTTAATTTCCACATAGGTCGTTAAGGTATAGTGGTTTCTTAAATGAACTTACATTGTTAATTTTATGCAACTTCCATTTTTATTTTTATTCAACTTCCATTTTTATTTTTATTCGACTTCCTTTTATATTTAATTTCCAAATAGATCATTATGGTATACTGGTTTCTTGAATGAACTTCCATTTTTATTTTTATTCAACTTCCATTTGTATTCAATTTCTTTTTTTATTTAATTTCCAAAAAGATCGTTAAGGTATAATGGTTTCTTGAATGAACTTACATTGTTAATTTTATGCAACTTCCATTTTTATTTTTATTCAACTTCTATTTTTATTTTTATTCGACTTCATTTTTTATTTAATTTCCAAATAAATTGTTAAGGTATAGTGGTTTCTTGAATGAACTTCAATTTTTAATTTTATGCAACATCCATTTTTATTTTTACTCAACTTCCATTTTTATTCAATTCTATTTTCTATTCAACTTCTTTTTTTATTCAATTTCCTTTTCTATTCAACTTTCTTTTTTGTTTAATTTCCAAATATATTTTTATTCAATTTTGTTTTTTATTCAACTTTCTTTTTTATTTAATTTTCAAATAGATCGTTAAGGTATAGTGGTTTCTTGAATGAACTTTCATTGTTAATTTTATGCGACTTCCATTTTTATTTTTATTGAACTTCCATTTTTATTCAATTTGTTTTTCTATCTATCTTTCTTTTTTATTTTAATTTCCAATAGATCGTTAAGGTATAGTGATTTCTTGAATGAACTTCTATTTTTATTTTTATTCAACATCCATTTTTATTCAGTTTCCTTTTCTGTTCAACTTCATTTTTTATTTAATTTCCAAATAGATCGTTAAGGTATAGTGGTTTCTGGAACGAACTTCCATTGTTAATTTTACGCAACTTCCATTTTTATTTAATTTCCCTTTCTATTCAATTTTCTTTTCTATTCAACATCCTTTTTTATTTAATTTCCAAATTGATCGTTAAGGTATAGTGGTTTCTTGAATGAACTTCTATTTTTATTCAATTTCCTATTCTATTCTATTCAACTTCATTTTTTATTTTTTATTTTTTATTTAATTTCCAAATAGAACTGCAATTTTTAATTTCATACAACTTCCATTTTTATTGAATTTTTTTTTTATTCAACTTCCATTTTGATTTAATTTCCCAATAGATCTTTATGGTATAGTGGTTTCTTGAATGAACTTACATTGTTAATTTTATGCAACTTCTATTTTTATTTTATTCAACTTCCATTTTTATTGAGTTTCCTTTTCTATTCAACTTCCTTTTTTATTCAACTTCCTTTTTTTTCTTTAATTTCGAGATAGATCGTTAGGGTATAGTGGTTTCTTGAGTAAACTTCATTTTATTTTTGCAACTTCCATTTTTATTTTTAATCAACTTCCATTTTTATTCAACTTCCTTTGTTTTTTAATTTCCATTTCGCTCAACTTCCGATTTTATCCAATTTCCTTTTTCATTCCTTTTTTATTGAATTTCCAAATAGATTGTTAAGATATAATGGTTTCTTGAATGAAAGAACATTTCTATTTAACTTCCTTTTTATTTAATTTCCAAATAGATCGTTAAGTTATAGTGGTTTCTTCAATGAAGTTCCATTTTTATTTTCATGCAAATTCCATTTTTATTCAACTTCCATTTTATTCGATTCTCTTTTCCATTCAACTTCCTTTTTATTCAATTTTCCTTTTCTATTCAACTTCCTTTTTATTTAATTTCCAAATAGATCGCTAAGGTATAGTGGTTTCTTGAATTAACTTCCATTGTTATTTTTATTCAACATCCATTTTTATGCAACTTCCATTTTTATTTTTATTCAACTTCTATTTTTATTCAATTTCTTTTCTATTGAACTTCTTTTTTTATTTAATTTCCAAATAGATCGTTAAGTTATAGTGGTTTCTTGAATGAACTTCCATTTTTATTTTTATGCAACTTCTATTTATATTTTTATTCAACTTCCATTTTTATTCAATTACCTTTTCTATTCAATTTCCTTATACTCAACTTCCCTTTTTATTCAATTTCCAAATAGGAAGTTCAACTTCCAAATAAAGCGTTAAGGTATAGTGGTTTCTTAAACTTCCATTTTTATTTTTATTCAATTTTCATTTTTATCTTAACGATCTATTTGGAAATTAAATAAAAAAGGAAGTTGCAGAAAATTAACAATGAATTGCCATTTTTAATTTCATGCAACTTACATTTTTATTTAATTTCCAAATAGATCGTTATGGTATAGTGGTTTATTGGATGAACTTCCATTGTTAATTTTATGCAACTTCCTTTTTTATTTAATTTTCAAATAGATCGTTAAGATAAAAATGGAAATTGAATAAAAATAAAAGTAAAAGTTGCATAAAATTAAAAATGGAAGTTCTTTCAAAAAACCACTATACATTAACGATCTATTTTTATCAATTTTTTATTTAAAAGGAAATTGAATAAAAATGGAAGTTGCATGAAAAGTAATTTTATTCAATTTCCTTTTTTATTATATGCAACATCCATTTTTATTTTCATTCAATTCTCTTTTCCATTCAACTTTCTTTTATATTCAACTTCCATTGTTAATTTTATGCAACTTCCATTTTTATTTTTATTCAACTTCCATTTATACTTTTATTCGACTTCCCTTTTTATTCAATTTCTATTTTTATTTTTATTTTTATTCAACTTCCATTTTTGTTAAATTTCCTTCTCTATTCAACTTCCATTTTTATTTAATTTCCAAATAGATCGTTAACGTATAGTGATTTATTGAATGAACTTCCATTTTAATTGTATGCAACTTCCATTTGTATTCAACTTCCTTTTTTAACATTTATTCAATTTCCTTTTCTATTCAACTTCCTTTTTTATTTAATTTCCAAATAGATCATTAACGTATAGTGATTTATTGAATAAAAATGGAAGTTGCATAAAATTAACAATGAAAGTCCATAAAAATAAAAATGGAAGTTGAATAACAATAAAAATGGAAGTTGACTAAAAATATAAAAAAGGAAGTTGAATAAAAATAAAAATGGAAGTTGCATAAAAATAACAATGGAAGTTTATTCAAGAAACCACTATATCTTAACGATCTATTTGGAGATTAAATAAAAAAGGAAGTTGAATAGAAAACAAAATTGAATAAAAATGCAAGTTGGCTAAAATTAACAATGGAAGGTAATTCAAGAAACCACTATATCTTAACGATCTATTTGGAAATTGCATAAAATTAAAAATGGAAGTTAATTCAAGAAACCACTATACCTTAATGATCTATTTGGAAATCAAATAAAAAATGAAGTTGAATAGAATAGGAAATTGAATAGAAATGGAAGTTAATTCAAGAAACCACTATACCTTAACGATCTATTTCGAAATTAAATAAAAAAGGACGTTGAATAGAAAAGGAAATTGAATAAAAATGGAAGTTGAATAAAAATAAAAATGGAAGTTGCCTAAAATTAATAATGGAAGTTAATTCAAAAAACCACTATGCATTAACGATCTATTTGGAAATTAAATAAAATCGGAAGATGAATAAAAATAAAAATGGAAGTTGAATAAAAATAAAAATGGAAGTTGCATAAAATTAAAAAAAAAGAAGTTGAATAGAAATGGAAATTGAATAAAAATGGAAGTTGAATAAAAATAGAAATTCATTCAGGAAACCACTCTACCTTAACAATCTATTTGGAAATCAAATAAAAAAAGAAGTTGAATAGAAATGGAAATTGAATAAAAATGGAAGTTGAATAAAAATAAAGATGGAAGTCCATTCTAGCAGCCACTATACCTTAATGATCTATTTGGCAATTAAATAAAAAAGAAAGTTGAATAGAAAAGGAAATTAAATAAAAATGAAGGTGAATAAAAATTGAAGTTGCATAAAATTAAAAAGGGAATTTCATTCAAGAAACCACTATACGTTAACGATCTATTTGGAAATTAAATAAAAGAGGAAGTTGAATAGAAAAGGAAATTTAATAAAATGGAAGTTCATTCAAGAAACCACTTTACCTTAATGAATTATTTGGAAATTAAATAAAAAGGAAATGGAAGTTGAATAGAAAATGAAATTGAATAAAAAAGAAAGTTGAATAAAAATGGAAGTTGAATAAAAATGAAAATTGAATAAAAATTGTAACGCCCTCAAAATAAACCCAATAATCATACATTCTTAATATGCTCAGACATAGGAGAATAAAGCGTAAGTACATTTCATCAGAGTATTTCTTACAAATTTATTACATGTTAACAACAAAAGCAAATGCCGTATGGGCTTACAGCTTTCGAAGTCAACACTTGGTTACAAAAAGAAGAGTTCTAACTCTATACAAAATAAGCCCTTGGCTTGGTTTACATGTAATACAAATAAAGTAATCACAAAAGATGACCCAGCCACTAATCCTCTCAAGCTACGTCCTTGGAGGTGGCATGCTACCTGTACCTGAAAATGATGTCTTATATAGGGTGAGCCAACGCCCAATAGAGATATGCTAAACATTGTATGGGAAATAACTAAAACATCAGCATTTGATAAATGTTTAATTCACATAAATCAATTCATATTTCATTTCAAATACATGACCAATATGTCCATGTTTTTATTCCATCTCTTAACCAATTCTCAATTCACAACCCTGGCTCAGAACCTGGCCATATACTTTAAGTGAGATTACATCCCATATCAACAACGTTTCTATTTCAATTGAAATAACAACTCAAATTAATCATTTCATGTATAGCGATCCTGGGTTTTATCCCTTGTTGTACAGTGATCCGGACTTGGTTCCGTGGATGTTAGCAGTTTTTTATATCCTGTTTATATCCTTTCGTACTTTGTATTTGAGTTATAGGATGTGTTGGGCAGGTTTGAAACAAGTTGGTTGTGTTTTGAAACCTAGAGTTGATGCCCAGATTTTGGCCTTCATGCTCGAGCGGGGATTTTGACGCTCGAGCGAGCCCTTTGTTGTTGCTTCTCGCCGGCGGAGTTTTGGCCTTCGGCGTGATTCTCCATCTCCAGATACTTTTGTCTCTGGTCTTGAGCCTCGGCGAGGAGTTTTGGCGCTCGAGCGTGAACCTTTGTTTTCGTTCCTCCGCTCGAGCGGGGAGTTTGACGCTCGAGCGGGGACCATGTCTGCAAAACTTCTGGAAAATTGCAATCTACGCTCGAGCGGCGCTTTTGAAGCTCGAGCATGAGTCTGTGTCTGACGCTCGAGCGGGGCGACTGGTATATCACTTTGGGATTTCACTTTTTGGATCACTTTTTCAACACTCTTTCTCTCTCTTACTTTCCCAAACACAGATTTGAGAGCCCCTATCTCTAAAATCTTACCTTCTCTCTAGGGATTGATCTAGTAGGAGTAGTTTCCTCGTCTTGGGCCTTTGTAAAAGTTGTAGAGATCGTCGAGGGCTTTATTTTGATCCGAAAATTTCTTGGTTTGGAGCATCTTCAATTTCTTCATCATCTTCCTTTGAGCTCCGAATTTGAGGTAGGGATTCCTACTCATTCTTATGTGTTTTAACCTAAATATTGAGCTATTTGTATAGATGGTTTGAGTTAGGAAATTTTGGGACTTAGGGTTTCAAAATGAATAAAGGGGGTTTTGTTATTTTTGATTCTTGAATATGTATTTGGGTCTCAAAATGATGGTA
Source organism: Camellia lanceoleosa (assembly GCA_025200525.1). Classification (NCBI taxonomy): domain Eukaryota; kingdom Viridiplantae; phylum Streptophyta; class Magnoliopsida; order Ericales; family Theaceae; genus Camellia; species Camellia lanceoleosa. The sequence goes on along the minus strand of JANUSC010000087.1, from coordinate 726,436 downwards.
TTGTTGAAGAGTTGTTGATATTTGAACCTTTGGGTTAATATTAAGAAATGGGGGAGAAAGCCCTAATTTGTGCATAAATTAATTGGTATAATTAATTTGGGAAAATCATGAGAGTATGAAATTGAGTTGAATATATTGAAATTGGCTCAGTATGAGATGGAATAGTGAAGTTGGATTTATTAATCGCTCACTTTTGAAATTGTTGATATTTATCTGTTGAACGTAATTATTATCTGTTTAGAAATAATTGCTTTGGGCTATCGGTGGAGGCTAGTCTTGATTGTTGTAGACAATGCATGATGATTAGGCAAACTAAAACTAATCAATTGAGTATGCCATTGAATATGGCGGTTGATATAATACATGAATTTTTTGTATTGGTTTGATTATGTATATGATATGTGTTTATATACATTGTGTTGTGTGGGAGGAGATAAGGGATGTACTCTACGGTTTAGGGGAAGATAGGGGATGGACCTCTAAACCGGATATCGTTTGACATTCATACAGCACTAAAATGTGTATCATATGTGGAATATGGAAGTGTTTTGTTTAACATTGATACAGCACTAAAATGTGTATCATGTGTGGAATATGGAAGTGTTTTGTCTGAGACAGATACAGTACTAAAATGTGTATCTATTATGAAGCATGAAATGATTAATTTGAGTTGTTATTTCTATTGAAATAGAAACGTTGTTGATATGGGATGTAATCTCACTTAAAGTATATGGCCAGGTTCTGAGCCAGGGTTGTGAATCGAGAATTGGCTATGAGATTAAAAAAAAAAAAAAAAAAAAAACATGGACACATTGGTCATGTATTTGAAATGAAATATGAATTGATTTATGTGAATTAAACATTTATCAAATGCTGATATTTTAGTTATTGCTCATACAATGTTTAGAATATCTCTACTGGGCGTTGGCTCACCCTTTATGGGACATCATTTTCAGGTACAGGTAGCATGCCACCTCTAAGGACATAGCTTGAGGGAATTAGTGGTTGGGTCATCTTTTGTGATTACTTTATTTGTATTACATGTAAATCAAGCCAAGGGCTTATTTTGTATAGAGTTAGAACTCTTCTTTTTGTAACCAAGTGTTGACTTGGAAAGCTGTAAGCCCATAGGGCATTTGCTTTTGTTGTTAACATGTGATATGTTTTATTCTCTTATGTTTGAGCATGTTAAGAATGTATGATTATTGGGTATATTTTCAGGGCGTTACATCATGCTTCATAATAGATACACATTTTAGTACTGTATCCATCTCAGACAAAACACTTCCATATTCCACATATGATACACATTTTAGTGCTGTATCAATTTCAAACAAAACACTTCCATATTCCACATATGATACACATTTAGTGCTGTACCAATGTCAAACGATATCCGATTTAGAGGTCCATCCCCTATCTTTCCCTAAACCGTGGAGTACATCCCCTATCTCCTCCCACACAACACAATATATATAAACACATATCATATACATAATCAAACCAATACATAAAATTCATGTATTATATCAACCGCCATATTCAATGGCATACTCAATTGATTAGTTTTAGTTTGCCTAATCATCATGCATTGTCTACAACAATCAAGACTATCCTCCACCGATAGCCCAAAGCAATTATTTCTAAACAGATAATAATTACGTTCAACAGATAAATATCAACAATTTCAAAAGTGAGCGATTAATAAATCCAACTTCACTATTCAATTTCATAATGAGCCAATTTCAATATATTCAACTCAATTTCATATTCTCATGATTTTTCCAAATTAATTATACCAATTAACTTATGCACAAATTAAGGCTTTCTCCCCCATTTCTCAATGTTAACCCAAAGGTTCAAATATCAACAACTCTTCAACAATACCATCATTTTGAGACCCAAATACATATTCAAGAGTCAAAATAACAAAACCCCCTTTATTCATTTTAAAACCCTAAGTCCCAAAATTTCCCAACTCAAACCATCTATACAAATAGCTCAATATTTATGTTAAAACACATAAGAATGAGTAGGAATCCCTATCTCAAATTTCGGAGCTCAACAGAGAAGAAGATGAAAACTCAAAGTCCTCCAAAACACGAGATTCTCGGATCAAAAAATAGCCCTCGACAAACTCAACAATTTTTGTAAAGGCTCAAGGGTAGGTGATCACTCTAACTAGATCAAATCTAAGAGAGAAGGTGAGGTTTTAGAAAGAGGTGGTCTCCAATGGTGTTTTTTCGAAAAGTAAGAGAGAGAAAGGAAACCAAAAAGTGATCCAAAAGTCGAATCCCAAAGTGATATACCAGTCGCCCCGCTCGAGCATGGAAACCCCCGCTCAAGCATCAGACACAGACTCACGCTCGAGCGTCAAAAGCGCCGCTCCAGCATAGATTACACACTTCCAGAAGTTTTGCAGACATGGTCTCCGCTCGAGCGTCAAACTCCCCGCTTGAGCGGAGGAATAAAAACAAAAGGTCACGCTTGAGCGTCAAAACTCCCGCTCGAGCGTCTGAAGACCTGCAGACAAAAGTACTGGGAGATGGAAAATCACGCTCGAGCGTCAAAACACCAGCTCGAACGGAGAAGCAACAACAAAGGGCCCACTCGAGCGTCAAAAGCGCCGCTCGAGCGTGAAGGCCAAAATCTGGGCGTCAACTTTTGGTTTTAAAGCACAACCAACCTGTTTCAAACTTGCCCAACACAACCCAAAACTCATACATACGGAATTAAAGGATAACAACAAGATAAACACAACAACCAATTCCATGGAACTGAGTCCGGAATACGATTAAACAGAAAAGGAAAAACCGGGATCGCTATAACCTCCCCCCCTTAAAGAATCTTGTCCCCGAAATTAAGTACGAGTTTTTTTTTCAAAAACAGGTTTTCTCAATTACTAACATCAGTACAACTCATTACTCAATATTCCGACCCATTACCGGTCATCTCATCTCTCTCCAAGAGGCAATTCACAATATAAAGTTCAATATGCATCATTAACATGCTTTCCCGTGAAATTTACCAATTTCAACACATTCTCATCAATTCTATAACATTTGCAACATTATTATCATGCTTGCATTTTCCACAATATATTTAACATACACAATGTTAGAATAATTTCCATTTTAAGGCAAGTTCCAACATATATTTCCATAAACCAAAACATTTACAGTGTTTTACAACTTAAGACATATTTAATGCTCTTAAAGTTCAACAATACTATCAAAATCTCAATATATGATTACACATCAACAAACATGTCCGGATATTTCTCACGGACTTCCAACTCACGTTCCCAAGTGGCTTCCTCCACTCCGTGGTGGCTTCCTCCACTCCGTGGTGGCTTCCTCCACTCCGTGATGCTTCCACAAAACCTTTACTAAATGAATGGTCTTGCCTCGCAAGACTTGCTCCCGCCTATCCAAGACCCGAACCGGTCTCTCCTCATACGAGGCATCCTCATCTACCTCCAGTCGGTCCAATTTAATACATGTGACGGATCCGGCTCATACTTCCGAAGCATACTAACAAGAAACACGTCATGTACTCCAGACAATTGCGGCGGTAAAGCTAAACGGTAAGTAACTTCGCCAATCCTCTCAAGGATCTCAAAAGGGCCAATAAACCGAGGGGATAACTTCTCACTCTTCCCAAACCTTATCAAACCCCGTCTAGGTGATATTTTCAAAAAAACATGATCACCCATCCCAAAGACCAAAGGCCTCCTCCTACGGTCGACATAACTCTTTTGGCGACTCTAGGCTGTAACAAGCCTTCTACGGATAAGCTCAACTTTCTCCGTCGTTTCCCTCACCAACTTTGGGCGTAACAAAGGTGCATCACCCACCTCGGCCCAACAAACAGGAGACCTACATGGTCAGCCATACAAGGCCTCAAACGGTGCCATACTGATACTTGACTGAAAACTGTTGTTGTAGGCAAACTCCACAAAGGGCAAGTGCCTCTCCCACATCCCACTAAAGTCAAGGACACAACCTCGATGCATATCCTCAAGGATCTGAATAGTACGCTCGGACTGCCCGTCAGTCTGAGGATGATAAGCCGTGCTAAAGGTCAACTTAGTGCCCAAGGCACTCTGCAAACTCTGCCACAACCTAGCAGTAAAACGAGGATCTCTATCTGAGACGATCGTCACTAGGACCCCGTGCAACCTCACTATGTCCCGAATATACAAATCGGTAAGATGATCTACCGAATCTTTCATGTGCATAGGGATAAAGTGCGCCGACTTAGTCAACCGGTCTACAACCACCCAAATAGCATCACTACCCCGCCAAGTCCTCGGAAGACCTACAACGAAGTCCATAGTGGCATGCTCCCACTTCCACTCGGCAATAGGCAAGGGTTGCAACAAACCCGCTGGCCTCTGATGCTCGGCCTTCACTTACTGACAAGTAAGGCACTTAGACACGAAAGCTGCCACATCTTTCTCCATTCCCCGCCACCAAAATTGGTGACCAAAATCTCGATACATCTTAGTGCCTCTAGGATGCACCGCAAGGCGTGAATGGTGAAACTCTCGGAGTACCTCCTCTCGGCAGGACTCCAGCACAAATAGACGGTCTCGGTATCTCACACTCAGGTTGGGATACACCGTCAAACCTTTTTCAACCTTCCCACTGGAGATCTTCTCTCAGAGGGATTTTACCTCAAGGTCACCTCTCTGTGCCTCTAACACTCTAGTTACAAGTGTAGGCTGCGCAACAACGGAAAACAAGGCCGCAGCGTCAACCGATTCGCCCCGAAGCAAATCAAACTCTCCAAGTGCACCAAACATTTCCCACTCCCGGATGGCTATACAAGCTACATCACTAATGGATTTCCTACTAAGGGCATCGGCCACCACATTGGCCTTTCCCGGGTGATAGTGCAACTCAAAGTCGTAGTCCTCAATGAACTCCATCCATCTTCTCTGCCTCAAATTCAAGTCCCTCTGTGTAAACAGGTACTTCAAACTCTTATGGTCCGAGAACACCTCGAACCTCTCACCATAAAGGTAGTGCCTCCAGATCTTCAAGGCAAAGATCACTGCTGCCAACTCTAAGTCATGTGTAGGGTAATTCTTCTCGTGAATTTTCAACTGACGTGAGCCATAGGCTACCACTTTCCCCTCTTGCATCAACACACAACCCAAACCCTCTCGTGAGGCATCACGATGTGACAAGATAACCCAACCCTCTCTCCGGAATAATCAAGACCAGAGCGGTGGTCAATCTAACTTTCAGTTCTTGAAATGACTTTTCACAAGTCTCACTTCAAACAAATTTGACCCCTTTCCACGTCAACCTAGTCAACGGCGAAGCTAGTCTGGAGAAATCTCTTACAAATCGGCGGTAATACCCAGTTAATCCTAGAAAACTACAGATCTGAAAAATACTCTTAGGCTGTGCCCAATCTTGCACTGCCTCAATCTTGGATGTATCAACAGACACCCTTTCTCCGGAAACCACATGGCCTAAGAACTTGACTTCCCTTAGCCAGAACTCACACTTCCCAAACTTGGCATACAGCCTATGGGCTCTAAGCAATTCAAGCACCACTCTCTAGTGTTCCTCGTGCTCCTCCTCAGAAGGCGAATAAATCAGAATGTCGTCCACGAAAATGACCACAAAGCGATCTAAGAATTCCCGGAATATCCGGTTCATCAAATCCATAAACACTGCTGGTGCATTGGTGAGCCCAAATGGCATCACCAGAAACTCATAATGGCCATACCGCGTACGAAATGCCGTCTTCGGAATATCTTCCTCCCTAACCCTCAACTGGTGGTAAGCCGATCTCAAGTCTATCTTAGAGAAACAACGTGAACCCTTCAACTGGTCAAACAAGTCATCTATACGGGGCATAGGGTACTTATTCTTAACCGTAGCCCGATTCAACTTCCGGTAATCAATGCAAAGTCTCAAGGCACCATCTTTCTTTTTAGCAAAGAGGGCCGGTGCTCCCCACGGCGAAACACTAGGGCAAATAAAGCCTTTATCTAGTAACTCCTAGAGCTGAATCTTCAACTCACTCAACTCGGCCGGGGCAAAACGATAAGGTGCCATAGAAATCGGCGCCGTGCCGGGCACTAGATCAATGGAGAACTCAATCTCTCGGTGAGGTGGCAGACTGACAAGATCCGCGTGGAAGACGTCCGAGTACTCACAAACCAATCTCGGCAATACAGTCTGGGTCTTATCACACTCACTACTCAAAAGGCTAGCAAGAAGACCACTAAGCTCACTCCGCCCTCGCGGATTATATACCGGTGGCAACACACTACTAACCCGGTCCCCCAAGAAATGGAAACAATCCCCGCTCGAGGGACATACTGTGACCCTCTGGCGGTAACAATCGATAACAGCTCGGTATGACGATAACCAGTCCATACCCAAAATAACATCGAATCCCGACATGGGCATAACTACAAAAGGAAAAGGAAGCCGACGATCTGCTACCTCTATATCACACCCTCTACACCCTTGTTTCAAAATCAACTCACCCCCAACAGGTGATACAACACATATAGGAGATGCTAACTGTGCCAACTCCAAACCCAAAACAGATGCAAATGCAGCAGATACAAAGGAATGAGATGCATCCGTATCAATTAACACACTAGCAACCAAGTTGCAAAACAGAAAGATACCTCTCACAACAGATGGAGCCGGTAGAGGTCTGTGATAATACATACACGCCTTGTAGGCGCCTGATCAACCTGCTCACCTCTAGGAGCAAAAGATTGTTACACAGACTGGGACGATAAAGCCCCCTGATTGGCCCTCGAGGCCTGCACTGACTGAGCTGGCTGAAAACTCTACCTCTGCCCAGATGCACCAGACATGCCACTCAACTGCGGGTAAAACCTCTTCAGGTGCCCCGCTTGACCAGACTGATAACAAGACAGTGGCTGACCCCTGCCCTAGCTCTGGCTCTGCGGTCTAGCTGAAGATGAAGCAACTCTCTGACCTCCTCCCCTCTGTGGGCAAGCTGGAGACTTGTGACCCAGCTGGCCACATTTAAAACAAGTCACGTCTCTCGATTGCCTCTCCAGAGCACACTCGGCACGAAGGTAGATCTAGCAAAACCTCCTCGAGGCTGCCGAGGTGTGAACCCCTCTCTCCTGCCATCACCCGACCATCTTGACTCCTCTTGGAGCCTTTACGCCTCCTCCTCCTACATCATGATCTCCATATGGGCTGCAGCATCAACCAAACACCCATAGTCTCGAGTCATAGACCCACCAATTCTCATCTTGAGGCCGCGTCTCAACTTCTTCTCAAACTCGATACAACGGCGTTCCTCGGATGCCACAAGTTCAGGTGCAAACTTGGACAAGCTAGTAAATGCAGCCTCAAACTCGACCCTTTGAAGAACTCGGTACCAAAAGTGGCGAATCGGTCTCTCAGCTTCTCCCTGATAGTTGGCGATAAGAACTTCTCCTGGAAAGCATTCACAAAAGCCTCCCAGGTGCCATCCAAACGGCCCTTCACGAATTTCCACCACTGACCCACATCCCCCTTCAGCTGGAAAGATGCCAGGGTCACTTTCAAGGCTCCGTCCTTGATGACTAGCATCTCGAACGTCTTTGCCATTTGCTCCAACCACTCATCTGCCTTAAGTGGCTCCTTTGGATCACCGACAAACTCGTCCAGATTAGACCGGAAGAACTCCCTCTTCAGAAAGGAAGGCCCTGCATCCACAACCTGGGCCTGAACTGGATTCTCAGCTCTAAGAATGCCCATAGATTCTCTCAAAGTATTGGCTATCCCACGGACTAAAGCGCCCATAGTCTGCTTACCTGCTGGCTCGGCCACATTGGCCTGGCCGACTCCCTCCTGCATCATTAAATTCTTCTCCAGTACAGGCACTTCCTGCCTCCTAGGCCTACCACGCCTACCACTTGTCCTCGTCCTCGTCCTGACATCCTAATAGAGATAACGAAGACATTAGCACATTCACAAATGTGCCGAGGCTATAACACTAACGTCCTAATGTATGGATAACAATAATTCATTCCACGTAAGCACATTACCACATAAGCACCTACGAATTTCATTTCCGGATAATGATAGTCCCGAGGCATTGCTAGAGTTCCAGTTAGAAACATCATTGATCAAGTGTTTTTCTAACAAGACTCACAGAAACCCAAGGATCCAATCAACATCCTAGAAACTAAATCCCATACCCAAATAGTCACATAAACATGTTATCACAAAAGCACATAACATTACACATAAGACTCTAACAAGCGAGACAAACCCATTGTGATACTAATCACTTCCCACGTACCCAAAGTATTCAAACCCGGTACGCTCTGATACCAAGTTGTAACGCCCTCAAAATAAACCCAATAATCATACATTCTTAACATGCTCAGACATAGGAGAATAAAGCATAAGTACATTTCATCAGAGTATTTTTTGCAAATGTATTACATGTTAACAACAAAAGCAAATTCCCTATAGGCTTACAGCTTTCCAAGTCAATACTTGGTTACAAAAAGAAGAGTTCTAACTCTGTACAAATAAGCTCTTGGCTTGATTTACATGTAATACAAATAAACTAATCACAAAAGATGACCCAGCCACTAATCCTCTCAAGCTACGTCCTTGGAGGTGGCATGCTACCTGTACCTGAAAATGATGTCTCATATTAGGGTGAGCCAACGCCCAGTAGAGATATGCTAAACATTGTATGGGCAATAACTAAAACATCAACATTTGATAAATGTTTAATTCACATAAATCAATTCATATTTCATTTCAAATACATGACCAATATGTCTGTGTTTTTATTCCATCTCTTAACCAATTCTCAATTCACAACCCTGGCTCAGAACCTGCCATATACTTTAAGTGAGATTACATCCCATATCAACAACGTTTCTATTTCAATTGAAATAACAACTCAAATTAATCATTTCATGCTTCATAATAGATACACATTTTAGTACTGTATCCATCTCAGACAAAACACTTCCATATTCCACATATGATACACATTTTAATGTTGTATCAATGTCAAACAAAACACTTCCATATTCCACATATAATACACATTTAGTGTTGTACCAATGTCAAACGATATCCGATTTAGAGGTCCATCCCCTATTTTTCCCTAAACCGTGGAGTACATCCCCTATCTCCTCCCACACAACACAATATATATAAACATATATCATATACATAATCAAACCAATACATAAAATTCATGTATTATATCAACCGCCATATTCAATGGCATACTCAATTGATTAGTTTTAGTTTGCCTAATCATCATGCATTGTCTACAACAATCAAGACTATCCTCCACCGATAGCCCAAAGCAATTATTTCTAAACAGATAATAATTACGTTCAACAGATAAATATCAACAATTTCAAAAGTGAGCAATTAATAAATCCAACTTCACTATTCCATCTCATAATGAGCCAATTTCAATATATTCAACTCAATTTCATATTCTCATGATTTTCCCAAATTAATTATACCAATTAACTTATGTACAAATTAGGGCTTTCTCCCCCATTTCTCAATATTAACCCAAAGGTTCAAATATCAACAACTCTTCAACAATACCATCATTTTGAGACCTAAATACATGTTCAAGAGTCAAAATAACAAAACCCCATTTATTCATTTTGAAACCCTAAGTCCCAAAATTTCCCAACTCAAACCATCTATACAAATAGCTCAATATTTGTGTTAAAACAGATAAGAATGAGTAGGAATCCCTACCTCAAATTTTGGAGCTCAACGGAGAAGAAGATGAAAACTCAAAGTGCTCCAAATCACGAGATTCTCGGATCAAAAGATAGCCCTCGACAAACTCAACACTTTTTGTAAAGGCTCAAGGGTAGGAGATCACTCCAACTAGATCAAATCTAAAAGAGAAGGTGAGGTTTTAGAGAGAGGTGGTCTCCAATGGTGTTTTTCCGAAAAGTAAGAGAGAGAAACCAAAAGTGATCCAAAAGTCGAATCCCGAAGTGATCTACCAGTCGCCCCGCTCGAGGGTGGAAACCTCCGCTCGAGCGTCAGACACAGACTCACGCTCGAGCGTCAAAAGCGCTGCTTAAGCGTAGATTACACACTGCTAGAAGTTTTACAGACATGGTCCCCGCTCGGGCCTCAAACTCCCCCCTCGGGCGGGGGAACAAAAACAAAAGGTCACGCTCAAGCGTCAAAACTCCCGCTCGAGCGTCTAAAGACCTGCAGACAAAAGTACTGGGAGATGGAAAATCATGCTCGAGCGTCAAAACGCCCACTCGAGCGGAGAAGCAATAACAAAGGGCCCACTCGAGCGTCAAAAGCGCCGCTCGAGCGTGAAGGTCAAAATCTGGGCATCAACTTTTGGTTTCAAAGCACAACCAACCTGTTTCAAACCTACCCAACACAACCCAAAACTCATACATACAGAATTAAAGGATAACAACAAGATAAACACAGCTACCAATTCCACGGAACTAAGTCCGGAATACAATTAAACAGAAAAGGAAAAACTAGGATCGCTATAAAAATGGAAGTTGCATAAAAATAAAAATGGAAGTTCATTCAAGAAAGCACTATACCTTAACAATCTATTTTGAAGTTGCATAAAAAAGGAAGTTGAATAGAAAAGGATACTGAATAAAAATTAATGTTGCATAAAATTAAAAATCAAAGTTCATTCAATAAACCACTATACCTTAACGATCTATTTGGAAATTGGATAAAAATTGAAGTTGAATAGAAAAGTAAATTGAATAAAAATGGAAGTTGAATAGAAAACGAAATTGAATAAAAATCAGAAGATGAATAAAAATAACAAATAGAAGTTGCATAAAATTAGAAAAGGAAGTTGAATAGAAAAGGAAATTGAATAGAAAATAGAATTGGAAGTTCCATTTTGATGGGTATAGTGGTTTCTTGAATGAATTTCCAATTTCTTTGTCTATTCCATTTTTATTTTAATTAAACTTCAACTTTTATTCAATTCTATTTTCTATTCAACTTCCATTTTTATTCAATTTCCTTTTCTATTCAACTTCCTTTTTTATTTAATTTTCAAATAGATCGTTAAGGTATAGTTGTTTCACTTTTCTATTCAACTTCATTTTTTATTTAATTTCCAAATAGATTGTTAAGGTATAGTGGTTTCTTCAATGAACTTCCATTTTTAGTTTCATGCAACTTCCATTTTTATTTTTATTCAACTTCCTTTTTTATCCAATTTTCCTTTTCATTTTTATTCAACTTCCTTTTTCATTCGACTTCCATTTTTGTTCAAATAGAAAAGGATGTCATTCAAGAAACCACTATACCTTAATGATCTATTTGGCAATTAAATAAAAAATGAAGTTGAATAGAAAAGGAAATTGAATAAAAATGGAAGTTGAATAAAATTAAAATGGAAGTTAATTCAAGAAACCATTATACCTTAGCAATCTATTTGGAAATTAAATACAAAAGAAGTTGAGTAGAAAAGGAAATTGAATAAAAATAGAAGTTGCATAAAATTAACAATGGAAGTTCAAGAAACCACTATACCTTAATGATCTATTTGGCAATTAAATAAAAAATGAAGTTGAATAGAAAAGGAAATTGAATAAAAATGGAAGTTGAATAAAATTAAAATGGAAGTTAATTCAAGAAACCATTATACCTTAGCAATCTATTTGGAAATTAAATACAAAAAGAAGTTGAGTAGAAAAGGAAATTGAATAAAAATAGAAGTTGCATAAAATTAACAATGGAAGTTCAAGAAACCACTATACCTTAATGATCTATTTGGCAATCAAATAAAAAATGAAGTTGAATAGAAAAGGAAATTGAATAAAAATCGAAGTTGAATAAAAATAAAAATGGAAGTTGAGTAAAAAATAAAAATCGAAGTTGAATAAAAAATGAAATTGAATAAAAATAAAAATGGATGTTGTATAAAATTAAAAATGGAAGTTCATTCAAGAAACCACTATACCTTAGTGATCTATTTGGAAAGTAAATAAAAAGGAAGTTGAATAGAAATAACATTGAATAAAAATGGAAGTTGAATAAAAATAAAAATAAAAGTTGCCTAAAAATAAAAATGGAAGTTCATTCAAGAAACCACTATACCTTAACGATCTATTTGGAAATTAAATAAAAAAGAAAATTGGATAGAGAAGGAAATTTAACAAAAATGAAAGTTGCATAAAATTAAAAATGGAAGTTCATTCAATTCTATTTTCTATTTAATTTCATTTTCTATTCAACTTCCTTTTAATTTTATGCAACTTCCATTTTTATGTTTATAGTGGTTTCTTGAATGAAAGTTGCATACAATTAGAAATGAAAGTTGAAATTAAATAAAAATAGAAGTTGAATAAAAATGGAAGTTGCATAAAATTTATTTGGAAATTAAAGAAAAAAGGATGTTGAATAAAAAAGGAAATTGAATAAAAAAGGAAGTTGAATAAAAATTTAAATTGAATAAAAAATAGGAAGTTGAATAGAAGTTGCATAAAATTAACAATGGAAGTTCATTTAAGAAACCACTATACCTTAACGACCTATTTGGAGATTAAATAAAAAATAAAGTTGAATAGAAAAGGAAGTTGAATAAAAATAAAAATGGAAGTTGCATAAAATTAACAACGGAAGTTCATACAATAAAAAATGAAGTTGAGTAGAAAAGGAAATTGGATAAAAATGGAAGTTGAATAAAAATATAAATGGAAGTTCATTCAAGAAACCACTATACCTTAACGATCTATTTGGAAATTAAAATAAAAAAGAAATTGAATAAAAATGGAAGTTAATTCAAGAAACCACTATACCTTAACGATCTATTTGGAAATTAAATAAAAAATGAAGTTAAATAGAAAAGGAAATTGAATAAAAATGGAAGTTGAATAAAAATAAAAATGGAAGTTGCATAAAAATAAAAATGGAAGTTGCATATAATTAAAAATTGAAGTTTATTCAAGAAACCACTATACCTTAACGATCCATTTGGAAATTAAATAAAAAAAAAGGAAGTTGAATAGAAAAGGAAATTAAATAAAAAATGAAATTGACTACAAAAGGGCATTGCATAACAATGGAAGTTGAATAAAAATAAAAATGGAAGTTCATTCAAGAAACCACTATATGTTAACGATTTATTTGTAAATTAAAAAAAATGAAAGTGCAATAGAATAGGAAATTGAATAAAAGTGGAAGTTGAATAAAAATAAAAATGGAAGTAGAATAAAAATAAAAATGGAAGTTGCATAAAATTAACAATGGAAGTTCATTCAAGAAAAGGAAGTTGAATAAAAATAAAAATGGAAGTTGGACAAAAATAAAAGTTGAAGTTGAATAGAAATGGAAATTGAATAAAAATAGAAGTTGAATAAAAATAAAAATTGAAGTTCATTCAAAAAACACACTATACCTTAACGACCTATTTGGAAATTAAATAAAAAAGGAAGTTGAATGGAAAATGGAAGTTGAATAAAAAAGAAGTTGAATAGAAAATGAAATTGAATAAATATGGAAATGTAAGTTGAATAAAAATAAAACTGAAAGTTGCATAAAATAAAAATGGAAATTCATTCAAGAAACCACTATACTTTAAAGAATTATTTGGAAATTCAATAAAAAAAAGGAAGTTGAATAGAAAAGGAAATTGAATAAAAATGGAAATGGAACTTGAATAAAAATAAAAATGGATGTTGAATAAGAAAAATAAATTAAATAAAAAAAAAAGAAGTTGAATAGAAACTGAAATTGAATAAAAATGGAAGTTGAATAAAAACAAAAATGGAAGTTGCATAAAATTAACAATGGAAGTTCATTCAAGAAACCACTATACATTAACGATCAATTTGGAAATTAAATAAAAAAGAAAGTTGAATAAAAATGGAAGTTGAATAAAAATAAAAATGGATGTTGCATAAAAATAAAAATGGAAGTTCATTCAAGAAACCACTATACCTTAAAGAATTATTTGGAAATTCAATAAAAAAAGGAAGTTGAATAGAAAATGAAATTGAATAAAAATACAAATGGAACTTGAATAAAAATAAAAATGGATGTTGAATAAGAAAAGTAAATTGAATAAAAAAGGAAGTTGAATAGAAAATGAAATTGAATAAAAATGGAAGTTGAATAAAAATAGAAATAGAAGTTCATTCAAGAAACCACTATATCTTAACAATCTATTTGGAAATTAAAGAAAAAATGACGTTGAATAGAAAAGGAAATTGGATAAAAATTGAAATTGAATAAAAATAAAAATGGAAGTTGAATAAAATTAAAAATGGAAGTTTATTCAAAAAAGCAATATACTTTAACGATCTATTTGGAAATTAAATAAAAAAGAAAGCTGAATAAAAATAAAAATGGAAGTTGCATAAAATTAAAAATGGAAGTTCATTCAAGAAACCACTATACCATCACGACCGATTTGGAAATTAAATAAAAAGAGAAGTTGAATAGAAAAGGAAATTGAATAAAAAAGGAAGTTGAATAAAATGGAAGTTGAATAAAAATGAAGTTGAAGAGAAAATAATTGAATACAAATGGAAGTTGAATAAAAATAAAAATGAAAATTGAATAAAAATGGATGTTGAGTAAAAGTAAATTGAATAAAAAATGAAGTTGCATATAATTAAAAATGGAAATTCATTCAATAAGCCAGTATAACTTAACGATCTATTTGGAAATTAAATAAAAAAGAAAGTTAAATAGAAAAGGTAATTTAATAAAAATAGAAGTTGAATACAAATAGAATGAAAGTTCATTTAAGAAACCACTATACCTTAACGATCTATTTGTAAATTAAAAAAAAAAAAAGAGGAAGTTGAATAGAAAAGGAAATTTAATAAAAATGGAAGTTGAATAGAAATGGAAGTTGAATAAAAGTGGAATTTGCATAAAACTAAAAATGGAAATTGAATAAAAATAAAAATGAAAGTTGCATAAAATTAAAAATGGAAGTTCTTTCAAAAAACCACTACACCTTAACGATTTATTTTTATTCAACTTCCATTTTAATTCAATTTCATTTTTTATTTAACTTCCTATTTTATGTAATTTCCAAATAGATCGTTAAGGTATAGCGGTTTTTTGAATTAACTTCCATTATTAATTTTAGGCAATGAAAGTTCATTTAATAAACCACTATATTATTTTATTCAACTTCCTTTTTTATTTAATTTCCAAATAGATTGTTAAGGTATAGTAGTTTTTTATTCAATTTCCTTTTCTATTCAACTTCTTTTTTTTTATTTAATTTCCAAATAGATCGCTATGGTATAGTGGTTTCTTGAATGACCTTCCATTTTTAATCTTATGCAATTTCCATTTTTGTTTTTGTTCAACTTCAATTTTTATTCAATTTCTATTGAACTTCGATTTTCCTTTTTAATGAATTTCCATTTCTATTCAACTTTCTTTTTTCTTTAATTTCCAAATAGATTGTTAAGATATAGTGATTTCCTGAATGAACTTCCATTTTTATTTTTATTCAACTTCCATTTTTCTTCAATTTCCTTTTCTATTCAGCTCCCTTTTTGATTTAATTTCCACATAAATCATTAAGGTATAGTGGTTTCTTGAATGAACTTCCATTGTTAATTTTATGCAACTTCCATTTTTATTTTTATTCAATTTCGTTTTCTATTCAACGTCCTTTTTTGTTTAATTTCTTTTTCTATTCAACTTCCATTTTTATTCAACTTCAATTTTTATCCAATTTCCATTTCTATTCAACTTCGATTTTTATTCAATTACCTTTTTTATTCAACTTACTTTTTTATTCAATTTCCTTTTCTATTCAACTTCATTTTTTTTT
Organism: Camellia lanceoleosa; assembly: GCA_025200525.1. Taxonomy (NCBI): domain Eukaryota; kingdom Viridiplantae; phylum Streptophyta; class Magnoliopsida; order Ericales; family Theaceae; genus Camellia; species Camellia lanceoleosa. Next base: position 710,626 of record JANUSC010000087.1, on the reverse strand, counting down.
TGTTTAATTTCCAAATAGATCGTTAAGGTATAGTGGTTTTTTGAAATAACTTCCATTTTTAATTTTATGCAACTTCAACTTCCATTTTTATTCAATTTCCATTTCTATTCAACTTCCTTTTTTATTTAATTTCCAAATAGATCGTTAATTTCCAAATAAATCGTTAGGGTATAGTGGTTTCTTGAATGAACTTTCATTTTTAATTTTATGCAACTTCCATTTTTATTCTTATTCAACTACCATTTTTATGCAACTTCCATTTTTATTTTTATTCAACTTCCATTTAACCAAATTTCCTTTTCTATTCAACTTTCCTTTTTTATTTAATTTCTAAATAGATCGTTAAGGTATAATGGTTTCTGGAAAGAACTTCCATTGTAAGTTTTGCGCAACTTCCATTTTTATTTTATTCAACTTCCATTTTTATTTTTATTCATTTTCCATTTGTTATTTTTATTCAACTTTCATTTTAAAAAATGAAGTTAAATAGAAAAGGAAGTTGAATAGAAAAGGAAATTTCCATTGTTATTCAATTTCCTTGTCTATTCAACTACCGTTTTTATTCATTTTTTGATTTTATCCAATTTCCTTTTCTATTCAACTTCCTGTTTTATTGAATTTCCACATAGATCGTTAAGATAATTGATCGTTAAGGTATAATGGTTTCTTAAATGAACTTCCATTTTTATTTTTATTCAACTTCTATTTTTATTCAATTTTCATTTCTACTCAACTTCCTTTTTTACTTAATTTCCAAATAAATCGGTAAGGTATAGTGGGATATTGAATGAACTTTCAATTTTTAATTTTGTTCAACTTCCTTTTTTATTTCTATTCAACTTCTTGTTTTATTAAATTTCCAAATAAATCGTTAAGGTATAGTGGTTTCTTGAATGAACTTCCATTTTTATTCAATTTCCTTTTTTATTCAACTTCCATTTTTAATTTTATGCAACTTTCATTTTTATTTTTATTCAACTTCGATTTTTATTCAATTTCCTATTCTATTCAACTTCATTTTTTATTTAATTTCCAAATAGATCATTAAGGTATAGTGGTTTCTTCAATGAACTTCTATTTTTAATTTTATTCAACTTCCATTTTTATTCAACTTCCTTTTTTATTTAATTTCCTTTTTTCTATTCAACTTGATTTTTTATTGAATTTCCAAATAGATCGTCAAGGTATAGTAGTTTTCTGAATGAACTTCCAATTTTATTGTATTCAACTTCCCTTTTTATTCAACTTCCATTTTTATTCAATTTCCTTTTCTATTTTCCAAATAAATCGTTAACGTATAGTGGTTTATTGGATGAACTTCAATTTTTAATTTTATGCAACTTTCATTATTCAATTTCCATTTTTATTCAACTTCCTTTTTTATTAAATTTCCTTTTCTATTCAACTTCCATTTTTATTTTCTTTCCTTTTCTATTTTTATTCAACTTCCATTTTTATTCAATTTCCTTTTATATTTATTTTTCAAATAGATTGTTCAGGTATTATGGTTTCTTGAGTGAACCTCCATTTTTAATTTTATGCAACATCCATTTTCATTTTTATTCAACTTCCATTTTTATTTTATGCAACTTCCATTTTTATTCAATTTCCTTTTCTATTCAACTTTCTTTTTTTTTTATTTAATTTCCAAATAGATTGTTAAGGTATAATTGTTTCTTGAATAAACTTCCATTTTTAATTTTATGCAACTTTCATTTTTATTTTTATTCAATTCTATTTTCTATTCAACTTCCTTTTTATTTAATACCCAAATAGATCGTTAAGGTATGGTGGTTTCTTGAATAAACTTCCATTGTTAATTTTATGCAACTTTCATTTTTATTTTTATTAAACTTCAACTTTTATTCAATTTACTTTTCTATTCAACTTCTTTTTTTTTTAAATTTCCAAATAGATCGTTCAGCTATAGTTGTTTCTTGATTGAACTTCCATTTTTATTTTTATTCAACTTCATTTTTTATTTAATTTACAAATAAATCGTTATGGTATTATGGTTTCTTGAATTAACTTCCATTGTTAATAAAATGCAAATTTCAATTTTATTTTTATGCAACTTCCATTTTCATTTTTATTCAACTTCCATTTTTATTCAATGTCCTTTTCTATTTAACTTCCATTTTTAATTTTATGAATAAAAATGAGAATTGATATTTAACTTCCATTTTTAATTTTATGAATAAAAATGAAAATTGAATAAAAATAAAAATAGAAGTTGTATAAAATTAAAAATGGCAGTTCATTCTTTAATTTTTAATTAAATCATTAAGGTATATTGGTTTCTTGAATGATGACCTTTTCTATTTGAACAAAAATGGAAGTTGAATGAAAAAGGAAGTTGAATAAAAATGAAAATTGAATAAAAATGGAAGTTGCATAAAAATTATAATGGAAGTTGCATAAAATTAACAATGGAATTTAATTGAAGAAACCACTATATCTTAACGATCTATTTGGAAATTAAATAGAAAAGGAAATTGAATAAAAATGCAAGTTGAATAAAAATAAAAAAAGAAGTTGAATAAAAATAGAATTGAATAAAAATAAAAATGGAAGCTGAATAAAATTAAAAATGAAAGTTGATTCAAGAAACCACTATACCTTAACGATCTATTTGGAAATTAAATAAAAAAAGAAGTTGAATAGAAAAGGAAATTTAACAAAAAGGTAGTTGAATAAAAATAAAAATGAAATTTGCATAAAATTAACAATAGAAGTTCATTCAATAAACCACTATACCTTAGCGACCAATTTGAAAATTAAATAAAAAAGGAAATTGAATAAAAATTGAAGTTGAATAGAAAAGTAAATTGAATAAAAATAGAAGTTGAATACAAATAAAAATAAAAATGGAAGTTGCCTAAAGTTAACAATGGAAGTTAATTCAAGAAACGTCTATACCTTAACGATGTATTTGGAAATTAAATAAGAAAGAAAGTTGAATAGAATAGGAAATTGAATAAAAATGGAAGTTGCATAAAATTAAAATTGAAAGTTCATTCAATATCCCACTATACCTTAACGGTCTATTTGGGTATTAAATAAAAAGTAAGTTGAATACAAAAGGAAATTGGATAAAACTAGAAGTTGAATAAAAATAAAAATGGAAGTTCATTTAAGAAACCATTATACCTTAACGATCTATTCAGAAAGTAAATAAAAAAATGAAGTTGAATAGAATAGGAAATTGAATAAAAAAGGAATAAAAATAAAAATGGAGGTTCATTCAAGAAACCACTATACCCTAAATGGATGTATAGTTGAATAGAAAAGGAAATTGAATAAAAATCGAAGTTGAGTAAAATTAAAAATGGAAGTTTATTCAAGAAACCACTATACCTTAACGATCTATTTAGAAATTAAATAAAAATTGAAGTTGAATAGAAAAGAAAATTGAATAAAAATGGAAGCTGAATACAACTAAAAATAAAAATGGAAGTTGCATAAAGTTAAAAATGAAGTTGAATAAAAATAGAAGTTGCATAAAATAGAAAAGGAAATTGGATAAATCGGAAGATGAATAAAAAAAAAAAAATGGAAGTTGCATAAAATTAAAAATGAAAGTTCTTTCAAAAAACCACTATACCTTAACGATCTATTTGAAAATTAAATAGAAAAGGAAGTTGAATAGAAAAGGAAATTGAATAGAAAAGTAACTTGAATAAAAATGGAAATTGAATAAAAATGGAAGTTGCATAAAAATAAAAATAGAAGTTCATTCAAGAAACCACTATATCATAACGATCTATTTGGAAATTAAATAAAAAAGGAAATTGAATAAAAATGAAAGTTTCATAAAATTAAAATTGAAAGTTCATTCCAGAAACCACTTTACCTTAACGATGTATTTGGAAATTAAATAAAAATGGAAGTTGAATAAAATTTAAAATGGAAGTTCATTCAAGAAACCACTATACATTAATGATCTATTTGGCAATTAAATAAAAAAGGATGTTGAATAGAAAAGGAACTTGAATAAAAATGAAAGTTGAATAAAAATAAAAATGGAAGTTCGTTCAAGAAACCACTATACCTTAACGATCTATTTGGAAATTAAATAAAAAATGAAGTTGAATAGAAAAGGAAATTGAATAAAAACAAAAATGGAAGTTGCATAAAATTAACAATGTAAGTTCATTTAAGAAACCACTATACCTTAACGATCTATTTCGAAATTAAATAAAAAAGGAAATTGAAAAAAAAATGGACGTTGAATAGAAAAGGAAATTGAATAAAAACAAAAATGGAAGTGGAATGGAAAAGGAAATTGATTGAAGTTCATTCAAGAAACCACTATACCTTAACTATCTATTTGGAAATTAAATAAAAAAGAAAGTTGAATAGAAAAGGAAATTTAATAAAAATGGAATTTAATTCAAGAAACCACCATACGTTAACGATCTATTTGGAAATTAAATAAAAAAGGAATTTGAATAAAATTAACAATGGAAGTTGCATAAAATAATAACGGAAGTTCATTCAAGAAACCAATATACCATAACGATTTATTTGGAAATTAAATAAAAAAAGGAAGTTGAATAGAAAAGAAACTTGAATAAAAAAGGAAATTGAATAGAAAAAAAAATTGAATAAAAAAAGAAGTTGAATAAAAATGAAAGTTCATTCCAGAAACCACTATACCTTAACGATCTATTTGGAAATTAAATAAAAAAGGAAGTTTAATAGAAAATGATATTGAATAAAAATTGAAGTTGAATAAAATTAAAAGTGGATGTTCATTCAAGAAACCACTATACCTTAACGATCTATTTGGAAATTAAATAAAAAAGGAAGTTTAATAGAAAAGGATATTGAATAAAAAATGAAATTAAATAAAATTACAAATGGAACTTGCATAAAAATAAAACTGGAAGTTCATTTAAGAAACCACTATACCTTAACGATCTATTTGGAAATTAAATAAAACAGGAAGTTGAATAGAAATTGAAGTTGAATAAAAATAAAATTGGAAGTTCATTCAAGAAATAAAATTGGAAGTTCATTTAAGAAACCATTATATCTTAACGATCTATTTAACGTCCTTTTTTGTTCAACTTCCTTTTTTATTCAACTTCCATTTTTATTCAATTTCCTTTTCTATTCAACTTCCATTGTTATTCAATTTCCATTTCTATTCAACTTCATTTTTTATTTAATACCCAAATAGATCGTTAAGGTATAGTGGTTTCTTGAATGTACTTCCAATTTTATTCAATTTCCTTTTCTATTTAATTTCCACATAGATCAGTGGTTTCTTGAATGAACTTACATTGTTAATTTTAGGCAACTTCCATTTGTATTCAATTTCCTTTTGTATTCAACTTACTTTTTTTTTTTTTAAATTTCCAAATAGGTCGTTGAATCAAAATTGAAAATGCAAGTTCATTCAAGAAACCACTATACCCTAACGATCTATTTGGAAATTAAATAGAAAATCAAAGTGAATAAAAATAGAACTTGAATAAACCACTATAACTTAACGATCTCTTTGGAAATTAAATAAAAAAAGGCAGTTGAATAGAACAGGAAATTGAATAAAAATGGAAGTTGAATAAAAATAAAAATGGAAGTTCATTCAAGAAACCACTATACCTTAACGATCTATTTGGAAATAAATAAAAAAGAACGTTGAATAGAAAAAGAAATTGAGTAAAAATGGAAGTTGAATAAAAATAAAAATGGAAGTTGAATAGAAAAGGAAATTGAATAAAAATGGAAGTTCATTCGAGAAACCACCATACCATAATGATCTATTTGGAAGTTAAGTAAAAAATGAAGTCGAATAGAAAAGGAAATTGAATAAAAATGAAAGTTGCATAAAATTAAAAATGGAAGTTGAATAAAAATATAAATAGAAGTTGCATAAAATTAAAAATCGAAGTTCATTGAAGAAACCACTATACCTTAACAATCTATTTGGAAATCAAATAAAAAATGAAGTTGCATAGAAATGGAAATTGAATAAAAATGGAAGTTGATTAGAAAAGGAAATTGAATAAAAATGGAAGTTGAATAAAAATAAAAATGGAAGTTGCATATAATTAAAATGGAAGTTGAATTGAAAAGAAAATTGAATAAAAATGGAAATTGCATAAAATTAAAAATGGAAGTTCATTCAAGAAACCCACCATACCTTAACGATTTATTTGAAGGAAATTGAATAAAAATTAAAAATGGAAGTTCATTCAAGAAACCACTATACCTTAACGATCTATTTGGAAATTAAAAAAGGAGTTTCAATAGAAAAGAAAATTGAATAGAAATTGAAGTTGCATAAAATAAAAATGAATAAAAATGGAAGTTGAATACAAATAAAAATAGAAGTTGCATAAAATTAAAAATGGAAGTTCATTCGAGAAACCACTATACCTTAACGATCTATTTGAAAATTAAATAAAAAAGGAAGTTGAATAGAAAAGGAAGTTGAATAAAAATGAAAGTTAAATAAAAAAGGATGTTGAATAAAAATGGAAGTTGAATAGAAATAAAAATGGAAGTTGCATAAAAATATAAATGGAAGTTAATTCAATAAACCACTATATCTTAAAGATCTATTTGGAAATTAAATAAAAAAAGAAGTTGAATAGAAAATGAAATTGAATAAAAATGGAATTTGAATAAATGAAAGTTGAATAGAAATTGAAATTAAATAAAAATAAAAATGAAAGTTGAATAAAAATGGAAATTGGATAGAAAATGAAGTTAAATAGAAAAAGAACTTCAATAGAAAAGGAATAAAAATAAAAATAGAAGTTGAATAAAAATACAAATGGAAGATGCATAAAATTCACAATTGAAGTTCATTCAAAAAACCACTATACCTTAATGATTTATTTGGAAATTAAATAAAAAAGAAAGTTGGATAAAAAAGGAAGTTGAATAAAATTAAAAATTGAATAAAATTAAAAATTGAATAAAAATGGAAAGGGAAGTTGAATAAAAATAAAAAAGGAAGTTGAATAGAAAATAAAATTGAATAAAAATGCAAGTTGCCTAAAATTAACAATGGAAGTTTATTAAAAAAACCACTATACTTTAACGATCTATTTGGAAATTAAATAAAAAAGGAAGTTGAATAGGAAAGAAAATTGAATAAAAAGGGACGTTGAAAAGAAAAGGAAGTTGAATAAAAATAGAAGATGAATAAAAATAAAAATGGAAGTTCATTCAAGAAAGCACTATATCTTAACGATCTATTTGGAAATTAAATAAAAAAGGAAGTTGAATAAAAATGGAAGTTGCATGAACCTAAAAATGTAAGTTCATTCAATAAACCACTATACCTTAGCAATCTATTTAGAAATTAAATAAAAAACAAAATTGAATAAAATTGAAGATGAATAAAAATAAAAATGGATGTTGCATAAAATTAACAATGGAAGTTCATTCAAGAAACCACAATACCTTAACAATCTATTTGGAAATTAAAGAAAAAAGGAAGTTGAATAGAAATGGAAATTGAATAAAAATGGAAGTTGAATAAAATTAAAAATTGAATAAAAAAGCAAATTGAATAAAAAGGGAAATTGAATAAAAATAAAAATGGAAGTTGCATAAAATTAAAAATGGAAGTTCATTGAAGAAACCACTATACCTTAACGATTTATCAGGAAATTAAATAAAAAAAGAAGTTGAATAGAAAAGCAAATTGAATAAAAATGAAACTTGAATAAAAATAAAAGTGGAAGTTGCATAAAATTACAAATGGAAGTTCATTCAAGAAACCGCTATACATTAACGATCTATTTGAAAATTAAATAAAAAAGGAAGTTGAATAGAAAAGGAAATTGAATAAAAATGGAAGTTGCCTAAAATTAACAATGGAAGTTCATTTAAGAAACTACTATACCTTAACGATTTTTTTTGGAAATGAAAGAAAAAAGGAAGTTGAATAGAAATGGAAATCGAATAAAAATGGAAGATGAATAAAAATAAAAATGGAAATTGAATAAAATTAGAAATGGAAGTCGAATAAAATTAGAAATGGAAGTTAATTCAAAAAACCACTATAACTTGACGATCTATTTGGCAATTAAATAAAAATGGAAGTTGAATAAAAATAAAAATGGAAGTTGCATAAAATTAAAAATGGAAGTTGAATATAATTAAAAATTGAAGTTCTTTCAAGATACCACTATACCTTAAAGATCTATTTGGAAATAAAATAAAAATGGTAGTCGAATAAAAATAAAAATAAAAGTTGCACAAAATTAACAATGAAAGTTCATTCAAGAAACCACTATACCTTAACGATCTATTTGGAAATTAAATAAAAAAGGAAATTGAATAGAAAGGGAAATTGAATAAAAATGAAAGTTGCATAAAAATAAAAATGAAAGTTCATTCAAGAAACCACTATATCTTAACAATCTATTTGTGTAACGCCCTCAAAAGAATACATAAAACCCATCATTTTAGACATGCAATGGTATAAGAGAAATCAACACCTTTCTATTCATCAGAGTAGTTCTTACAACAGTATTACATGTTAACAACAAAAGCAAATGCCCTAAGGGCTTACAGCTTTCCAAGTCAACACTTGGTTACAAAAAGATGAGCACTAACTCTATACAAAATAAGCCCTTGGCTTGATATACATGTAATACAAACAAAAGAATCAGAAAGAGTCTTCAACTCCCATAACCATCCAAGCTATGTCCTTGGAGATGGCATGCTACTTGTACCTGAAAATGATGTCCCATATAGGGTGAGCCAACGCCCAGTAGAGATATACTAAACACAATATGAGCAGTAACTAAGACGTTAGCAATTGGTAAATGTTTGACTCACATAAATCAATTCACACACCATTTTCATTACATGACCAATGTGTCCATGTTTCATTTCATTTTCCATTTCTTATCAAATTCACAATTTACAACTACGGCTCAGAACCTGGCCAACAATTTCAATGAGGTGATAACTCATGTTAAACATTTCCCATTTCACAATAGATAAGCATAGTAGCTATATCAACACTTCGATAGATAAGCATATGAGCTATATCAACAATTCAACAGATAAGCATATGAGCTCTATCAACACTTTTATGGATAAGCATATGAGCTATATCAACACATCATTAGATAAGCATAAGAGCTGTATCAACAGGTCCATCCCTATCTCCTCCCAAACCTGTCGGTTTAGAGGTTCATCCCTATCTTCCCTAAACCGTGGAGTACATCCCCTATCTCCTCCCACACAACACAACGATATACACATAGCTCATAAACATAATCAATCAGTACATAAAGTTAACGTATTCTGTCAACCGTCATACTCTATGACACATCCAATTGATTAGTTTTAGTTTGCCTTATCATCATGCATTGTCTACAACAATCAAAACTACCCTCCATCAGTAGCCCAAAGCAATTATTTCTAAACAGATAATAAAAGCACCAACAGATAAAATATCCGCATTTTCAAAAGTAAACGATTTATTAATCCGACTCCACTATTCCATCTCATAATGAACCACTATCATTATATTCAACTCAATTTCACAAATCCATAACTTTCCCAAATTAATTATACCAATTAATTTATATACAAATTAGGGCTTTCTTCTCCATCTCTCAATATTACCCCAATGCTTCAAATATCAACTATCAACAACATCATTTTGAAACCCAAAATACATAATTAAGAATCAAAATAACAAAACCCTCTTTTATATCTTTTGAAACCCTAAGTCCCAAAACCAACCATTTAGACAACAAGCTCAAAATCTAGGTCAAAACCCATAAGAGTGAGTAGGAATCCCTACCTCAAATTCGGAGCCCAAGGGAAGAAGATGAAGAAATTGAAGATGCTCCAAATCCCAAAATTTTCGGATCAAAAGATAGCCCTCGACGATCAACACAACTTTTACAAAGGCCCAAGGTGAGGAAACCACTCCTACTAGATCAATACTTAGAAAGAAGTTGAGTTTTAGTGAGAGAAGCTCTCAAATGGCTTTTTCGGAAAAGTAAGAGAGAGAAAGGATGTTGAAAAGTGATTCAAAAATGGAATCCCGAAGTTGTTATAAAAATCGCTCCGCTCGAGCGTGAAAACCCCCACTAGAGCGTCACTCACAGACTCACGCTCGAGCGTCTAAAACTCTGCTTTCGGCGCGGATGCACCTCCTAGAACTTTTGTAGAACTAGGTCCCCCGCTCGAGCGTCAAACTCCCCGCTCGAGCGTCACACAAAATCCGCTCGGCGTCAAAGCGCCCGCTCGGCGTCAACACTGCAGAGGAAATCTTGGGAGATGGATTTTCCGCTCAGCGCCAAAACCCCTTTCGGCGGAGAAGCACAACAAAGGTCCGCTGAGCGTCAAAAGCTCACTCGGCGTGAATGCTAATTTCTGGGCAACTACTTTTGGTTTCTAAGCTTAACCAACCTGTTTCAAACCTGGCCAACACAACCCAAGGCTCAAATACAAAGAGTAAAGGATGTAAACAAGATATACACAGCAACCAACTCCATGGAACCTAAGTCCGGATACAACAATTAAAGAAAGGGAAACCGAGATCGCTATAATTCGGAAATTAAATGAAAAAAGAAGTTCAATAGAAAAGGAAATTGAATAAAATTGGAAGTTGAATAAAAATAAAAATGGAAGTTGAATAAAAATAAAAATTGAAGTTGAATAAAAATGGAAGTTGCATAAAATTGAAAATTGAAAATGAATAAAAATAAAAATGGAAGTTGAATAAAAGTAAAAATGGAAGTTGCATAACATTAAAAATGGAAGTTGAATAGAAAAGAAAATTGGATAAAAATTGAAGTTGAATAAAAATAAAAATGGATGTTGAATAAAAATAAAAATAGAAGTTCATTCAAGAAACCACTATACCTTATTCAACTTCCATTTTTATTCAATTTCTTTTTTATTTAATTTCCATTTTTATTTCCATTCAACTTCCATTTTTATTCAATTTCTTTTTCTATTCAACTTCCTTTTTTCATTTACTTTCCAAATAGATCGCTAAGGTATAGTGGTTTCTTGAATGAACTTACATTTTTAAGTTCATGCAACTTCCATTTTTATTCAACTTTCTTTTTTATTTAATTTCCAAATAGATCGTTAAGGTATAGTGGTTTCTTCAATGAACGATCTATCTGGAAATTAAATAAAAAAGAAAGTTGAATAGAAATGGAAATTTAATAAAAATGGAAGTTGAGTAAAAATAAAAATAGAAGTTCATTCAAGAAACCACTATACCTTAAAGATTTATTTGGAAATTAAATAAAAATGGAAGTTGAATAGAAAAGGAAGTTGAATAAAAATGGATGTTGAATAAAAATGGAAATTTCCTTCTCTATTCAACTTTCATTTTTTTTCAATTTTCTTTTCAATTCAACTTCCTTTTTTATTTAATTTCCAAATATATCGTTAAGTTATAATGGTTTATTGAATGAACTTGAATAAAAATGGAAGTTGCAAATTGAATAAAAATGGAAGTTGAATAGAAAAAGAAATCGAATAAAAATAAATCGTTAAGGTATAGTGGTTTCTTAGAAGTTCACTCAAATTAACAATGGAAGTTAATTCAAGAAACCACTATACCTTAAAGATGTATTTGGAAAGTAAATAAAAATTGAATAAAAATAAAAATGGAAGTTGCATAAATATAACAAAAGAAAGTTGAATAGAAAAGGAAATTGAATAAAAATAAAAATGGAAGTTGCATAAATATAAAAAATGGAAGTTGAATAAAAATGGAAGTGGAATAGAAAAGGAAATTAAATAAAAAAAGGAAGTCGAATAAAATTAAAAATGGAGGTTCATTCAAGAAACCACTATACCTTAACGATCTATTTGGAAATTAAATAAAAAAAGGAAGTTGAATAAAAGTAAAAATGGAGGTTCATTCAAGAAACTACTATACCTTAATGATCTATTTGGAGATTAAAGAAAAAAAAGAAGTTGAATAGAAATGGAAATTGAATAAAAATGGAAGTTGCATAAAAATATAAATGGAAGTTGCCTAAAATTAACAATGGAAGTTGAATAGAAATGGAAGTTGAATAAAAATAAACATAGAAGTTCATTCGAGAAACCACTCTACCTTAACGATCTAATCGAAAAGGATATTGTTTTCTATTCAACTTCCATTTTTATTCAATTTTGTTTTCTATTCAACTTCCTTTTTATTTAATTTCCCAATTGATCGTTAAGGTATAGTGGTTTCATGAATGAACTTCCATTTTTATTTTTATGCAACTTCCATTTTTATTTAATTTCCATTTCTATTCAATTTCCTTTTCAATTCAACTTCCTTTTTTCTTTAATTTCCAAATAGATTGTTAAGGTATAGTGGTTTTTGAATGAACTTTCATTTTTAATTTTATGCAACTTCCATTTTTATTTTTATTGAACTGCGATTTTTAATTTTTAATTTCCTTTTCTGTTCAACTTCCTTTTTTCTTTAATTTCCAATAGATCGTTAAGGTATAGTGGTTTCTTAAATGAACTTCCATTTTTATTTTTTAATTTCCAAATAGATCATTAAGGTATAGTAGTTTCTTGAATGAACTTCCATTTTTAATTTCCAAATAGATTGTTAAGGTATAGTGGTTTTTTGAATGAACTTCCTTTTTTATTTAATTTCCAAATAGATCGTTAAGGTATAGTGGTTTCTTCAATGAACGATCTATTTGGAAATTAAATAAAAAAGAAAGTTGAATAGAAATGGAAATTTAATAAAAATGGAAGTTGAGTAAAAATAAAAATAGAAGTTCATTCAAGAAACCACTATACCTTAAAGATTTATTTGGAAATTAAATAAAAATGGAAGTTGAATAGAAAAGGAAGTTGAATAAAAATGGATGTTGAATAAAAATGGAAATTTCCTTCTCTATTCAACTTTCATTTTTTCAATTTTTCAATTCAACTTCCTCTTTTATTTAACTTCCAAATATATCGTTAAGTTATAATGGTTTATTGAATGAACTTGAATAAAAATGGAAGTTGCAAATTGAATAAAAATGGAAGTTGAATAGAAAAAGAAATCGAATAAAAATAAATCGTTAAGGTATAGTGGTTTCTTAGAAGTTCACTCAAATTAACAATGGAAGTTAATTCAAGAAACCACTATACCTTAAAGATGTATTTGGAAAGTAAATAAAAATTGAATAAAAATAAAAATGGAAGTTGCATAAATATAACAAAAGAAAGTTGAATAGAAAAGGAAATTGAATAAAAATAAAAATGGAAGTTGCATAAATATAAAAAATGGAAGTTGAATAAAAATGGAAGTGGAATAGAAAAGGAAATTAAATAAAAAAAGGAAGTCGAATAAAATTAAAAATGGAGGTTCATTCAAGAAACCACTATACCTTAACGATCTATTTGGAAATTAAATAAAAAAAGGAAGTTGAATAAAAGTAAAAATGGAGGTTCATTCAAGAAACTACTATACCTTAATGATCTATTTGGAAATTAAATAAAAAAGAAAGTTGAATAGAAATGGAAGTTCAATAAAAATGGAAGTTGCATAAAAATATAAATGGAAGTTGCCTAAAATTAACAATGGAAGTTGAATAGAAATGGAAGTTGAATAAAAATAAACATAGAAGTTCATTTGAGAAACCACTCTACCTTAACGATCTAATCGAAAAGGATATTGTTTTCTATTCAACTTCCATTTTTATTCAATTTTGTTTTCTATTCAACTTCCTTTTTTATTTAATTTCCCAATTGATCGTTAAGGTATAGTGGTTTCATGAATGAACTTCCATTTTTAATTTTATTCAACTTCCATTTTTATTTTTATGCAACTTCCATTTTTATTTAATTTCCATTTCTATTCAATTTCCTTTTCAATTCAACTTCCTTTTTTCTTTAATTTCCAAATAGATTGTTAAGGTATAGTGGTTTTTTGAATAAATTTTCATTTTTAATTTTATGCAACTTCCATTTTTATTTTTATTGAACTGCGATTTTTAATTTTTAATTTCCTTTTCTGTTCAACTTCCTTTTTTCTTTAATTTCCAATAGATCGTTAAGGTATAGTGGTTTCTTAAATGAACTTCCATTTTTATTTTTTAATTTCCAAATAGATCATTAAGGTATAGTGGTTTCTTGAATGAACTTCCATTTTTAATTTCCAAATAGATTGTTAAGGTATAGTGGTTTCTTGAATGAGCTTCCATTTTTAATTTTAATGAACTTCCATTTTTAATTTTATTCAACTTCCATTTTTATTCAATTTCCCTTTCTATTCAACTTCATTTTTTTTATTTAATTTCTAAATAGATCGTTAAGGTATAATGGTTTCTTAAATAAACTTCCGTTTTTAATTTTATGCAACTTCCCTTTTTATTCAATTTGTTTTTTCTATTCAACTTCCTTTTTTTATTTAATTTCCAAATAGAATGTTAAGGTATAGTGGTTTCTTCAATGAACTTCCATTTTTAATTTTATGCAATTTCCATTTTTGTTTTTATTCAAGAAACCACTATACCTTAACGATTTATTTGGAAATTAAATATAAAAAAAAGTTGAATAGAAAAGGAAATTGAAGAAAAATGGAAGTTGCATAAAATTTAAAATGGAAGTTCATTCAAGAAACAAATATACCAAAATGATCTATGTAGAAATTAAATAAAAATGCAAATTGAATAAAAATAAAAATGGAAGTTGAATAGAAATGGAATGGAAAAGGAAGTTGAATAGAAAAAGAAGTTGAATAGAAAATGAAATTGATCGTTAAGGTATAGTGGTTTCTTGAATCAACTTCCATTTCCAAATTAAATAAAAATGGAAGCTGAATAAAAATAAAAATGGAAGTTGAATAAAATTAAAAGTGGAAGTTCATTTAAAAAACCACTATATCTTAACGATCTTTTTGGAAATTTAATAAAAAATGGAAGTTCAATAGAAAAAGAAAGATCTATTTGAAAATTAAATAAAAAAGAAAGTTGAATAGAAATGGAAATTGAATAAAAATGGAAGTTGAATTTAAAGAAAAAAGGAAGTTGAATAGAAATGAAATTGAATAAAAATAGAAGTTGAATAAAAATAAAAATGAAAGTTGCATAAAATTAAAAATGGAAGTTCATTCAAAAAAGCACTATACCTTAACAATCTATTTGGAAATTAAAGAAAAAAAGAAATTGAATTGAAAAGGAAATTGAATAGAAATGGAAATTGCATAAAAATCGGAAAATGAATAAAAATAAAAATGGAAGTTCATGCAAGAAACTACTATACCTTAACGATCTATTTGGAAATTAAATAAAAAGGCAAGTTCCATAAAATTAAAAATTGATGTTTCATAACATTAAAAATGGAAGTTGAATAAAATAAAAATGGAAGTTGCATAAAAATAAAAATGGAAATTGCCTAAAATTAACAATGGAAGTTGAATAGAAATGGAAGTTGAATAAAAATAAAAATAGAAGTTCATTCGAGAAACCACTCTACCTTAACGATCTAATAGAAAAAGGATATTGTTTTCTATTCAACTTCCATTTTTATTCGATTTTGTTTTCTATTCAACTTCCTTTTTTATTTAATTTCCCAATTGATCGTTAAGGTATAGTGGCTTCTTGAATGAACTTCTATTTTTAATTTTATTCAACTTCCATTTTTATTTTTATGCAGCTTCCATTTTTGTAACACCCTCAAAATAAACCTATTTAACATACATTCTTAACATGCTTTGACAAGAGAGAATAAGGCATAATTACATTTCATCAGAGTATTCATTACAAAATGTATTACATGTTGACATCAAAAGTAAATGCCCTCTACTTACAACTTTCAAGTCAACACTTGGTTACAAAAAGAGTACTAACTCTACACAAAATAAGCCCTTGGTTTGATATACATGTAATACAACAAAAATAACCAAAGAGTCTTTAACTCCTCGACAATCCGTGCTAAGATCTCGATGACATAGTACTGAACACGAAAATAATGTCCCATATAGGGTGAGCCAACGCCAATGAGATATGCTAAACATAATATGAACAATAACTAAAACATGTGCATTTGATAAATGTTTAATTAGCATAACTCAATTCACAACTATGGCTCAGAACCTGGCCAAACAATTTAAACGAGATTACGTCTCCTATCAACAATATTTCCATTTCACTTGAAATAGTAACTCAAAATAAACACTTCCATGATTCACATTGGATACACATTTCAGTGCTGTATCAATATCAAACTCAAACACCTCCATACTACACAAGTGACACACATTTGATCTTTGTATCAATGTCAAATTCAAACACTTCCATACTTCACAAGTGATACACATTTTGGTCTTTGTATCAATGGAGTCCACCCCTATCTCCTCCCAAACAAAATCTGATTTAGGAGTCCATCCCTATCTTCCCTAAACCGTGGAGTACATCCCTATCTCCTCCACACCACACAATGTATATAAACACACATTATATACATAATCCATCAATACATAAAGTTAATGTATTACTCAAACCGTCATATTCGATGACACATCCAATTGATTAGTTTTAGTTTGCCGAATCATCATGCATTGTCTACAACAATCAAGACTATCCTCCACCGATAGCCGAAAGCAGTTATTTCTAAACAGATAATAAATGCATCAACAGATAATCTTATTAACAATTACCAAAGGTGAGTGATTAATCAATCCAACTCCACCATTCTATTTCTCAATGAGCCAATTTCATTATTTCCAACTCAATTTCATAATTTCACAACAGTTGTCATTAATTACACTAATGGCCCAAATATACCCAAACATGGCATTTTCTCAATTTTTCTCAATATTGACCCAAAGGTTCAAATATTATCAACAGCACCAAACACCTCATTTTGAAACCCAAAATACACATTTGTGGTTCAAAGATTTGAAACCCCTCTTTACACATTTGAAACCCTAACTTTCAAAATCAAACCATTTATGCAAAATACCCAACATTTAAGTTCAAGACCATAGAAATGAGTAGAAATCCCTACCTCAAATTCGGAGCCCAAAGGAAGAAGAGAAATAAATTCAAGATGCTCCAAAACCCAAGATTTTCGGATCAAAGTGTAGCCCTCAACAATCCCCACAACTTTTACAAAGGCCCAAGGTGAGGAAATAACTCCTACTAGATCAATTCTGTGACGATCCAGAATTTTTCCCTTTGCTCGAGCGGAGGGTTTGACGCTCGAGCGGACTTTTGGGGTTCTCAGCAATTTTGCAGACGGCCAGAGATTCTGTGGGTTGTGAATCTCCGCTCGAGCGGAGATGTTGACGCTCGAGCGGACTGCTTTATTAGTCTGTGCGCGCTCGAGCGGTTGAAGCGACGCTCGAGCGTATAAAGTAAGATTGCCCTTGGCATTGTATTAGTGTATTTGGAACCTTCTTATTTT
This sequence comes from Camellia lanceoleosa, assembly GCA_025200525.1. NCBI lineage: Eukaryota > Viridiplantae > Streptophyta > Magnoliopsida > Ericales > Theaceae > Camellia > Camellia lanceoleosa. The sequence continues at coordinate 693,262 of JANUSC010000087.1, read as the reverse complement.
ATTTTGGAGTATTAATTGAGGTGGTAATATGATGGTAAAGTAAGATTGGACCAAAAACTTTAATTTGAATAATTCGTTTACGACTAACCATCACTCATTTGCCCTTTTCTTTTTCCACACTCTGAATATGGATGTGAGGTTAGAACCACTGGAAAGCTTATTTCCGGGGCTTCAATTTGGACACAAGAACAACCTAAAACGGAGTCCGGATGGGAGAGTTATACCTGTTCGAAGTTTTGAAATCTGTGCTGGGAGCAGGTCCGCTCGAGCGGGAATAGGGACGCTCGAGCGGGTGTAGCGGACCAGCAGCTTAAAAAACGGGATTTTGGGATCATTTTAGATATTTTCTTCTTTCCTCTTCCTTCCTCTCTTCCTAAGTCCGAAACCCTAACTCTCAAACCTTTGATTTCATCCATTTTTACCAACAATCCACCATGGTTTTTGCATCAAGGATGGAGAACAAGAGGGGATCAACGTTTTTACCCGATTGGAACTCAGATTTGCGAAGAATGCTGCTCAAAGCTTGCTCCTTTGTTTGATTCTTGAGGTAAGGGTTCTAATACTCTTCAATACTTACATCCATAGATAGATTTGAGGTAGTTTCATTGTATGATGGTACAACTTTCATTTTTGAGTATATAGAAGAAATTATGAGATTTTGGGAATTTCGGGTTTGAACATTGGGGGATTCAATTGATGGGTTAAGGTGCTAGAGTATGACCCTTAGATGTATAATCAAGGAGGAAATTGGGATGTAAGGTAATGGTATGAGAAGTTTGAATATTTATGAAAACTTTATTTGTTTTTGGAAACCCTAGGTTAATTTGTAATGATAAATAATGATTTTGCCCAAATTGATAATAGAATCATGAAATTGAAGGGTTGAATTATACGTGTACAAGTTTAATTGGATTTTTGAGATGTTTTGAAATAATGTTAAAAGTTTGCGAATGAATCAAGTAGATGAGAAAGGAATTAAGGGAAATGATTTAGAGAATTAATGTGTGACTTCATATGTGTGTAGGACACGCTTCGGGAGGAACAAATGCTCTACCAGGACACTGTGAGTAATAGTACTATAAACGTACATCAATTACCGTTAATTATTATTATTATTATTATTAACATTCCGTTTTTCCATGGCAATTATGTTAACATGTTTGTATTTGAGAATTGGTATGAATATAGAAGGATTCGGCATCCATTGATATGACTCTAAAACTATTCTGTATTCCGTCTATGATTAATGATTATCGGTAATGTGTTACAATCTATATAGTAGTGTGTTTAAAAGACATTATTAATATTCTGTTATCCGTAGATTAAGCTTAGTGATTCATGGTGAACAAATGGAACAATGATGCTTATGTATCCCGAACTATTCAGTTTTAACAAGGATGGTTTAAGACTGGTATGAGGTAATTATTTTGTCCCTACGAATAGCATTGTGATGGCACCAGACACTCTGTGAGATCGTTATCGTATTATCATTAATATTACATTACACGTAAACTAACTACATGTTAATGTAAATGATTGGAATAATTTATGTGCCTCTGAATAACTATAAGACGATGCATTACGATGATATACGTGGTTATTACATTAAGATGTTCGTTTCGTTTATATTATGACATAATGAGACTGATTGATTTATGTTATGGAACAAAGTGCTGTACGGAACTAAGTGCTACACTTTGGTGGGAGCCACCTCTAGAATCCGTACGAGCCACCTCTTGAGTCCATACACTTGTTATTTCTGTTACCCCACGCTTATGCGTTCTGTTACCACGCTTATGCGTTCTGTTACCACGCTGATGCGTTCTGTTACCCCACGCTTATGCGTTCTATTACCACGCTTATGCGTTCTGTTACCCCACGCTTATGCGCTCTGTTACCGCGCTTATGCGTTCTGTTACCACGCTTATGCGTTTTGTTGTTTCTGTTATTTCTGTTGTTTCTGTTATCTTTGTTGTTTCTGTTATTTCTATTAATTCTGTTATTTCTGTTATTTCTGGGCCTATGGCCGTTTTGTACATTACTGGGCTTAAAGCCAATTTGTGAACTTATGAAAGATATAATTTGTGAAGATATGGAAGATCTAACCTTGTGAATTTGTGAAGTTATGAACCGACAAGGCTATTCTGAAATGTGTACAGAATCAGACTAACCACAGGATTTTTACATTTACTTATGTAAATGAATGAATATGTACATTGTAGGTAAGCTAGGTAAATCTTTAAATTGTTTATGTACTGTTACTCACTGAGTTGACTCGCTTTGTTTTGTGTTTGTTTCTGTCGGCACTCAACTTGGAGGTCAACCTTAACCTGTGACTTCCGTCACCCAGTTGTCAATCCCTGAGTGTCTAAGCTCTTAGATGTTGATGTTCAAGTTATGGAGTTTTGTTAAGTTCTTAATTTGTACCCTAAATGTCTGTTAAGATTGAGGTGTATGTAATTCGTTTACCTTCCCATGTTTTCGTTATACGCCCGACCTTGAGGGTTAGAGTGCATATATATATATGTGTACTTAGTTATCTTTAGATGCATGTCACTGTCTATTTATCTGCATTATGCTCTGTTTGTGATCCTGGCATAGTAGTGTTAGCTCAATGGATACTATTTTACGCTATTATATGATATTAGGTGCTTCTGTTCAGGCCCCATAGGTTATATTCTTCAGGTTTTATGTCCATTTCTGCAGTGGTCATGCCCAAACTTTTAGGGGCGAGTTTAGGGCGTGACAAATTCCTAGAGAGAAGGTAAGGTTTTAGAGAGAGGAGCTCTCAAATCTGTGTTTGGGAAAGTAAGAGAGAGAAAGAGTGTTGAAAAAGTGATCCAAAAGTGAAATCTCGGAATGATATAATCGTTTCCCCGCTCGAGCGTGGAAACTGCCGCTCGAGCATCAGACACAGACTCACGCTCGAGCGTGAAAAGCACCGCTCGAGCATCGATTGCACACTCTCAGAAGTTTTGCAGACACGGTCTCCGCTCGAGCGTCTCCGCTCGAGCGTCAAACTCCCCGCTCGAGCGGAGGAACAAAATCAAAGGTTCACACTCAAGCGTCAAAACTCCCGCTTGAGCGTCTGCATTTCTGAAGAAAGAAATCTTGGGAGAGGAAAAATCACGCTCGAGCGTCAAAACTTCCTTCGGCGAGAAGCAACAACGAAGGGCCGCTCGGCGTCAAAAGCCCGCTTCGGCGTGAAGGCCAAATTCTGGGCATCAACTTTTGGTTTCAAAGTACAACCAACCTGTTTCAAACCTGCCCAACACAACCCAATACTCAAATACAAGGAGTAAAGGCTAGAAATGAGAATGACACAACAACACAACCACGGAACCCAGTCCGGAGTACAATATACAAAGGAAAGGAAAATTGGAATCGCAATAACCTTCCCCCCTTAAAGAATTTCGTCCCCGAAATTAAGTACAAGTTTTCAAAAACAAGTTTTTCTCAATTCTCAATAATGTTATAATTCATTACTCAACAACTTGACCCGCTACCGGTCATTCCATCTCTATTCAAGAGGTGTTTCACAATATAAACTCAATATGCATTAACATATTCCACAATTTCATATCATATACAATATTCATGATATATTCCATTTCTACAATACATTTAACATATGCAATGTTACATTAAACTTCCGTTTCAAGGCAAGTTTCAACATGCTTCCATAAACCAAAACATTTACAGTGTTTTACAACTTAAGACATATTTAATGCCCTTAAAGTTCAACAATATTACAAAATTTCCAATGCATGGTTAAACATTTACAAACAAGTCCGATATTTCTCACGGACATCTACCTCACGTTCCCAAGTGGCTTCCTCCACTCCGTGATGTTTCCACAAAACCTTTACAAAGGGAATGGTCTTGCCTCGCAAGACTTGATCCCGCCTATCCAAGACTCGAACCGGTCTCTCCTCATACGAGATATCCTCGTCAACCTCCAAATCGGTCCAATCTAACACATGGGACGGATCCGGCTCATACTTCCGAAGCATACTAACATGAAACACGTCATGCACTCCGGACAACTGCGGTGGCAAAGCCAAGCGGTAGGCGACCTCACCAATCCTCTCAAGGATCTCGAAAGGGCCAATAAACCGAGGGGATAACTTCTCATTCTTACCAAATCTCATCAAACCCCGCCTAGGTGATATTTTCAGAAAAACATGATCACTCGTCTAAAATGCTAAAGGCTTCCTCCTCTGATTGCATAACTCTTTTGGAGACTCTAGGCTGTAACAAGCCTCCTACGGATAAGCTCAACCTTCTCCGTCATTTCCCTTACCAACTTCGGGCCCAACAATGGTGCATCACCCACCTCGGCCCAACAAACTAGAGACCTACAAGGTCGGCTATACAAGGCCTCAAACGGTGCCATACCGATGCTCGACTGAAAACGGTTGTTATAGGCAAACTTCACCAAGGGCAGGTACTTCTCCTATGACCCACCAAAGTCGACAACACAACCTCGAAGCATATCCTCAAGGATCTGAATGGTACGCTCGGACTGCCCGTCAGTCTGAGGATGGTAAGCCGTGCTAAAGGTCAATTTAGTGCCCAAGGCACTCTGCAAACTCTGCCACAACCTAATAGTAAAACGAGGATCTCTATCAGAGACGATCGACACTGGGACCCCGTGCAACCTCACTATGTCCCGGATATACAAGTCGGCAAGATGATCTACCGAATCTCTCACGCGCATAGGGATAAAGTGCGCCGACTTAGTCAACCGGTCTACAACCACCCAAATAGCATCACTACCCCGCTGAGTCCTTGGAAGACCTACAACGAAGTCCATAGTGACATGCTCCTACTTCCACTCGGCTATAGGCAAGGGTTGCAACAAACCCACTGGACTCTGATGCTCGGCCTTCACTTGCTGACAAGTAAGGCACTTCGATCTGGCGCCACATCTCTCTTCATACCCCGCCACCAAAACTGGTGACCCAAATCACGATACATCTTGGTTCCTCCCGGATGCACTGCAAGACGTAAATGGTGGAACTCTCGGAGTACCTCATCTCGGCAAGCCTCCGGCACAAACAGACGGTCTCAGTATCTCACACTCAGGTCGGGATACACAGACAAACCCTTCTCAGCCTTCCCACTGGAGATTTTCTCTCGGATGGACTCCACCTCAAGGTCATCTCTCTGTGCCTCTAACACTCAACTCACAAGCGTGGCGCAACAACGTAAAAACAAGGCCATGACCTCAATGGATTCGCCCAGAAGCAAATCGAACTCTCCAAGTGCACCCAACATTTCCCACTCCCAGATGGCTATACAAGCTACATCACTAATGGATTTCATACTTAGGGCATCGGCCACCACATTGGCCTTTCCCGGGTGATAGTGCAACTCAAAGTCGTAGTCCTCAATGAACTCCATCCACCTCCCCTGCCACAAATTCAAGTCCCTCTGTGTAAACAGATACTTCAGACTCTTATGATCCGAGAATACCTCGAATCTCTCACCATACAGGTAATGCCTCCAAATCTTCAAGGCAAAGATCACTGCTGCTAATTCTAGGTCATGTGTAGGGCAGTTCTTCTCATGTATTTTCAACTGACGTGAGCCATAGGCTACCACTCTCCCCTCTTGCATCAACACACAACCCAAACCCTCTCGTGAGGCATCACAATAAACCGCATAACCCAAACCTCTCTCCGGAATGATCAACACTGGAGCGGTAGTAAGTCTAACTTTCAACTCTTGGAACGACTTTTCACAAGTCTTACTCCATACAAATTTGACCCCTTTCCACGTCAATCTGGTCAATGGCGAAGCTAGCCTGGAAAAATCTTTCACAAACCGGCGGTAATACCCAGCTAATCCCAGAAAACTACGGATCTCGAAAACGCTCTTAGGCTGTGCCCAATCCTGCACTGCCTCTATCTTGGATGTATCAATAGACACCCCTTCCTCGGAAACCACATGGCCTAAGAACTTGACCTCTCCTAGCTAGAACTCACACTTCCCAAACTTGGCATACAGCCTATGGGCTCTAAGCCACTCAAGCACCACTCTCAAGTGCTCCACGTGCTCCTCCTCAGAAGGTGAATAAATTAGAATGTCGTCCACAAAAACGACCACAAAACGATCTAAGAATTCCCGAAATATCCGGTTCATCAAATCCATAAATACTGCCGGTGCATTGGTGAGCCCAAATGGCATCACTAGAACCTCATAGTGGCCATACCGTGTACGGAATGCCGTCTTCGGAATATCCTCCTCCCTGACCCTCAACTGGTGGTAACCCGATCTCAGGTCTATCTTAGAGAAACAACGGGAACCCTTCAACTAGTCAAACAAATCATCTATACGGGGCATAGGGTACTTATTCTTTACCGTAGCCCGATTCAACTTCCGGTAATCGATGCAAAGTCTCAAGGCACCATCTTTCTTTTTAGCAAAGAGGGCCGGTGATCCCCATGGTGAAACATTAGGGCAAATAAAACCCTTATCTAGCAATTCCTGGAGTTGAATCTTCAACTCACTCAACTCGGCTGGGCGAAACGATAAGGTGCCATGGAAATTGGCGATGTGCCAGGCACTAAATCAATGGAGAACTCTATCTCCCGATGAGGTGGCAAACTAACAAGATCCTCAGGAAAAACGTCCGAATACTCGCAAGCCACTCTCGGCAACTCAACCTCGGTCTCATCACACTCACTACTCATAAGGCTAGCGAGAAGACCACTAAGCTCACTCCGCCCTCACGGATCATACACCGGTGGCAACACACTACCAACCCAATCTTCCAAGAAATGGAAACAATCCCTGCTCAAGGTACATATTGTGACCCTCTGGCGGTAGCAATCAATAACAGCCCGGTATGACGATAGCCAGTCCATGCCCAACATTACATCAAAACCCGACATAGGCATAACTACAAAAGGAAATGGAAGTCGGCGATCAGCTACCTCTATATCGCACCCTCTACACCCTTGTTTCAGAATCAACTCACCCCCAACAGGCGATACTACACAAATCGGAGATGCTAACTGTGCCAACTCCAAACCCAAAACAGATGCAAATGCAGCAGATATAAAAGAATGGGATGCACTCGTATCAATCAACACATTGGCAACCGAGTTGCAAAACAAAAAGGTACCTCTCACAACAGACGGAGTCGATACAAGATCCTACGTGGTAACAGCATACACACGCCCTGTAGGCCCCTGATCTACCTGCTCACCTCTCGGAGCAAAGGACTGCTGCACAGACTGGGACGACGAAGCTCTCTGATTGGCCCTCGAGGCCTGAACAGACTGTGCTGGCTAAAAACTCTGTGTCTACTTAGAACCAGACGCGCCCGATGTAGCACCCAAGCTGCAGGCGATACCTCTTCAGTGCCCGCTCGACCTTGATAGCAAGACAGTGGCTGACCTATGTCCTGACTCTGGCCCTGAGGTCGAGCCGATGATGAAGCAGCTCTCTAACCTCCTCCTCTCTGTGGGCAAGCTAGAGACTTATGGCCCAGCTGACCACACTTGTAACAGGTGATGTCTCCCTGGCTACCTCTCCCAGAGCCCGCACTCGGCACTGGAAAGGTTGATCTAACAAAAGCCCCCTGAGACTGTGGAGGGTTAGAACCCCTCTGTCTCCTGCCATCTCCCTGACCATCTTGACTTCTCTTGGAGCCTTTTTGCCCGTCCTCCTCCTCCTACATCATAATCTCCATATGGGCTGCAGCATCCATGACACGTCCATACTCTCGAATCATGGACCCTCCAACCCTCATCTTGAGCCCATGCCTCAACTTCTGCTCAAACTCAATACAACAGCGTTCCTCGGACGCCACAAGCTCAGGAGCAAACCTCGATAAGCTAGTAAATGCGGCCTCAAACTCAGCCACCGACAAACCCAACTGCTTGAGCTGACAAAACTGGTCTCTCAGCTTCTCATTGACAGCCGGAGACAGAAACTTCTCCTGGAAAGCATCCACAAAGGCTTCCCATGTACCACAAATATGGCCCCTCACGTATTTCCACCATTGACCCGCATCTCCCTTCAGCTAGAAGGATGCCAAGGTCACCTTCAAAGCTCCGTCTTCGATGCCAAGCATCTCAAACGTCTTCGTCATTTGTTCCAACCACTCGTCCGCCTTAAGTGGCTCCTTCGGATCCCTGACAAACTCATCCGGATTAGATTGGAAGAACTCCCGCTTGAGAAATGAGGGCCCTGCCTCAGCAACATGGGCCTGAGCCTGATTCTCATCTCTGAGAATACCCAAGGATTACCTCAAAGCTCCTGCCATTTCGCGGGCTAAGGCACCCATAGCTTGTTGACCTGCTGACTCGGCCATATTGGCCTGGCCAACCCCCTCCTGCTGCGCCGGAATCTCCTCCGGTATAGGCATCTCCTGCCTCCTAGGCCTACCTCGCCTACCTCCACGTCCTCGTCCTGACATCCTAATAAAGGCAACGAAGAACATTTGCATATTCATAAATGTACCGAACCTATAACACTCGCGTCCTAATGCATGGACAACAGTAATTCATTCCACGTAAGCACATAATCACATAAGCACTTACGAATTTCATTTTTGGATAATGATAGTCTCGAGGCGTTACTAGAGTTCCAGTTAGAAACAGCATTGATCAAGTGCCTTTCCAACAAGACTCACAGGAACCCAAGGATTCAATCAACATTCTAGAAACTAAATCCCATACCCAAATAGTCACATAAACATGTTATCACGTAAGCACATAACATTACACAAAAGTCTCTAACAAGCGAGACAAACCCATTGTGATACTAATCACTTCCGACGTACCCAAAGTATTCAAACCCGGTACGCTCTGATACCAAGTTGTAACACCCTTAAAATAAACCCATTTAACATACATTCTTAACATGCTTTGACAAGAGAGAATAAGGCATAATTACATTTCATCAGAGTATTCATTACAAGATGTATTACATGTTGACATCAAAAGTAAATGCCCTATGGGCTTACAACTTTCCAAGTCAACACTTGGTAACAAAAAAGAGTACTAACTCTACACAAAATAAGCCCTTGGCTTGATATACATGTAATACAACAAAAATAACCAAAGAGTCTTTAACTCCCACAACAATCTGTGCTAAGATCTCGGAGGCGGCATAGTACCTGAACCTGAAAATAATGTCCCATATAGGGTGAGCCAACGCCCAGTAGAGATATGCTAAACATAATATGAACAATAACTAAAACATGTGCATTTGATAAATGTTTAATTCGCATAACTCAATTCACAACTATGGCTCAGAACCTGGCCAAACAATTTAAACGAGATTACGTCTCCTATCAACAATATTTCCATTTCACTTGAAATAGTAACTCAAAATAAACACTTCCATGATTCACATTGGATACACATTTCAGTGCTGTATCAATATCAAACTCAAACACCTCCATACTTCACAAGTAACACACATTTCAGTGTTGTATCAATGTCAAATTCAAACACTTCCATACTTCACAAGTGATACACATTTTGGTGCTGTATCAATGAAGTCCACCCCCTATCTCTTCCAAACAAAATCTGATTTAGGAGTCCATCCCCTATCTTCCCCTAAACCGTGGAGTACATCCCCTATCTTCTCCAACACAACACAATGTATATAAACACACATTATATACATAATCAATCAATACATAAAGTTAATGTATTACTCAAACCGTCATATTTGATGACACATCCAATTGATTAGTTTTAGTTTGCCTAATCATCATGCATTGTCTACAGCAATCAAGACTATCCTCCACCGATAGCCGAAAGCAGTTATTTCTAAACAGATAATAAATGCATCAACAGATAATCTTATTAACAATTACCAAAGAAATGAGTATAAATGAGTAGAAATCCCTAACTTTCAAAATCAAACCATTTATGCAAAATACCCAACATTTAAGTTAAAGACCCTAGAAATGAGTAGAAATCCCTACCTCAAATTCGGAGCCCAAAGGAAGAAGAGGAAGAAATTCAAGATGCTCCAAAACCCAAGATTTTCGGATCAAAGTGTAGCCCTCAACAATCCCCACAACTTTTACAAAGGCCCAAGGTGAGGAAATAACTCCTACTAGATCAATTCCTAGAGAGAAGGTAAGGTTTTAGAGAGAGGAGCTCTCAAATCTGTGTTTGGGAAAGTAAGAGAGAAAAAGAGTGTTGAAAAAGTGATCCAAAAGTGAAATCTCGAAATGATATAATCGTCTCCCCGCTCGAGCATGGAAACCCCCGCTCGAGCGTCAGACACAGACTCACACTCGAGCGTGAAAAACGCCGCTCGAGCGTCGATTGCACACTCTCAGAAGTTTTGCAGACAGGGTCCACGTTCGAGCGTCAAACTCCCCGCTCAAGTGGAAGAACAAAAACAAAGGTTCACGCTCGAGCGTCAAAACTCCCGCTCGAGCGTATGAAAACCTACAGAGAAAAGTACTGGGAGAGGGAAAATCACGCTCGAGCATCAAAACTTCTGCTCGAGTGGAGAAGCAACAACGAAGGGCCCGCTCGAGCGTCAAATGCCCCGCTCGAGCGTGAAGGCCAAATTCTAGGAATCAACTTTTGGTTTCAAAGTACAACCAACCTGTTTCAAACCTGCCCAACACAACCCAAGACTCAAATATAAGGAGTAAAGGCTAGAAATGAGAATGACACAATAACACAACCACGAAACCGAGTCCGGAGTACAATATACAAAGGAAAGGAAAACCGGAATCGCTATAATTTTTATTTAATTTCCATTTCTATTCAATTTCCTTTTCAATTCAACTTCCTTTTTTCTTTAATTTCCAAATAGATCGTTAAGGTATAGTGATTTCTTGAATGAACTTCGATTTTTATTTTACTCAACTTCCATTTTTATTCAATTCTATTTTCTATTCAACTTCAATTTTTTATTTAATTTTCAACTCCCTTTTTTATTTAATTTCCAAATAGATCGTTAAAATTAACAATGGAAGTTCATTCAAGAAACCACTATACCTTAACGATCTATCATTTTTAACATCCAAATAGCTCGTTAACGTATAGTGGTTTCTTGAATAAACTTACTTCAATTTTTAATTGTATTCAACTTCCATTTTTATTCAATTTCCATTTCTATTCAACTTCCTTTTTTATTTAATTTCCAAATAGATCGTTAAGGTATAGTAGTTTCTTGAATGAACTTCTATTTTTATTTTCATGCAAATTCCATTTTTATTTAATTTCCTTTGTTTTTTAATTTTGAAATAGATCGTTAAGGTATAGTGGTTTAATTTTATGCAACTTCCATTTTTATTCAACTTCCATTTCTATTCAAGAAACCATTTTTCTTTAATTTCCAAATAGATCGTTAAGGTATAGTAGTTTGTTGAATGAACTTCCATTTTTAAGTTTATGCAACTTCCATTGTTAGTTTTATGCAACTTCCATTTTAATTTAATTTCCAAATAGATCGTTAAGGTATAGTGGTTTCTTCAATTAAGTTGCATTTTTAATCTTATGCAACATCTTTTTTTATTTAATTTCCAAAATAGTTCGTTAACGTATAGTGGTTTATTGGATGAACTTCAATTTTTAATTTTATGCAACTTCCATTGTTAGTTTTATGCAACTTCTATTTTAATTTAATTTCCAAATAGATCGTTAAGGTATAGTGGTTTCTTCAATTAACTTGCATTTTTAATCTTTTCTATTCGATTGTTATTTTTATTCAATTTCCAAATAGACCGTTAAGGTATAGTGGTTTCTTCAATGAACTTCCAATTTCATGTTCTATTCAACTTCCATTTTTATTCAATTTCCCTTTCTATTCAACTTCTTTTTTTTTTTTTTTTTTTTTAAATTTTCAAATAGACCGTTAAGGTATTATGGTTTCTTGAATGAACTTCCATTTTTATTTTTACTCAACTTGCATATTTCTTCAATTTCCTTTTCTATTCAACTTCCTTTTTTATTTACTTTTCAAATAGATTGTTAAGGTATAGTGCTTTCTTGAATGAACTTCCATTATTATTTTATGCAATTTTCATTTTTAATTTTATGCAACTTCCATTTATATTTTTATTCGATTACCTTTTTTTATTCAACTTCCTTTTTTTATTTAATTTCCAAATAGATCGTTAAGTTATAGTGGTTTCTTAAATAAACTTCAATTTCTAATTTTATGCAACTTACATTTTTATTCCACTTCCATTTTTATTTAATTTCCAAATAGATCGTTAAGGTATAGTGGTTTCTTGAATGAACTTCTATTTTTTTATTTAATTTTCAACTTCCTTTTTTATTTAATTGCCAAATAGATCATTAAGGTATAGTGGTTTCTTTATTGAACTATAGTGGTTTCTTGAATGAAAATGGAAGTTCGAATAAAAATGGAATTGAATAAAATTAAAAAATGAAGTTGAATAAAATTAACAATGGACGTTCATTCAAAAAATCACTATACCTTAACGATCTATTTGCGTAAATTGAATAAAAAAAGAAGTTGAATAAAAGAGGAAGTTGAATAGAAAAGGACGTTGAATAGAAAAGGAACTTGAATAAAAATAAAAATAGAAGTTGCCTAAAGTTAACAATGGAAGTTTATTTAAGAAACCACTATACCTTAACGATCTATTGGAAATTAAATAAAAAAAGAAGTTCAATAGAAAATGAAATTGAATAAAAATGGAAGTTGCATACAAATAAAAATAAAAATGGAAGTTGCCTAAAATTAACAATGGAAGTTCTTTCAAAAAACCACTATACCTTAATGATTTATTTGGAAATTAAATAAAAAAGAAAGTTGAATAGAATAGGAAATTGAATAGAAAAGGAAATTGAATAAAAATGGAAGATGAATAAAAATAAAAATGGAAGTTGCATAAAATTAAAATTGGAAGTTCATTCAAGAAACCACTTTGCATTAACGATCTATTTGGAAATTACATAAAAAATGAAGTTGAATAGAAATGGAAGTTGCATATAATTAAAATGGAAGTTGCCTAAAATTAACAATGGAAGTTGATCATTCAAGAAACCACTATACCCTAACGATCTATTTGGACATTAAATAAAAAAGAGAATTGAATAGAATAGGAAATTGAATAAAAATGGAAGTTGCATAAAATGGAAGTTCAATCAAGAAACCACTATACCTTAACGATCTATTTGGAAATTAAATAAAAAATGTTTTTGAATAGAAATTGAATTAAAAATGGAAGTTGCATAAAATTAAAAGTGGATGTTCATTCAAGAAACCACTATACCTTAACGATCTATTTGGAAATTAAAGAAAAAAGGAAGCTGAATAGAAAAAGAAATTGAACAAAAATGGAAGTTGCATAAAATTAAAATGGAAGTTGCATAAAATTAACAATGGAAGTTCATCCAATAAACCACTATACCATAACGATCTATTTGGAAATTGAATAAAAAGGAAGTTGAATAGCAAAGAAAATAAAATAAAAAATGGAAGTTGCATAAATTAAAAATAGAAGTTCATTCAAGAAACAATTATACCTTAACAATCTATGTGGAAATTAAACAAAAAAGAAAGTTGAATAAAAAAGGAAGTTGAATAAAAATGGAAGTTGAGTAAAATTAAAAATGAAAGTTCACTCAAGAAACCACTATGCCTTAACGATCTATTTGGAAATTAAATAAAAAAGGAAGTTGAATATAATTAAAAATAGAAGTTCATTCAAGAAACCATAATACCTTAACGATCTATTTGGAAATTAAATAAACAACGAAATTGAATAGAAAATGAAATTGAATAAAAATGAAAGTTGCATAATTTTAACAATGGAAGTTCATTCAAGAAACCACTATATCTTAACAATCTATTTGGGAATTAAATAAAAAAATGAAGTTGAATAGAAAAGGAAATTGAATAAAAATGAAAGTTGAATAGAATAGGAAATTGAATAAAAATGGAAGATGAATAAAATTAACAATGGAAGTTCATTCAAGAAACCACTATACCCTACAGATATCTTTGAAAATTAAAAAAAAAAGGAAGTTGAATAAAAATAGATCATTAAGGTATAGTGGTTTCTTGAATGAACTTCCATTTTTAATTTTATGCAACTTCCATTTTTATTTTTATTCAACTTCCATTTTTATTCTTATTCAAGTTCCATTTGTATTCAATTTCCTTTTCTATCTATCTTTCTTTTTTATTTAACAATGGAAGTTGAATAGAATAGGAAATTGAATAAAAAATGAAGTTGAATAGAATAGGAAATTAAATAAAAAAAGGAAGTTGAATAGAAAATAGAAGTTGAATAAAAATGGAAGTTCAATAAACCACTATAACTTAACGATCTATTTGAAAATTAAATAAAAAAAACAAGCTGAATAGAAAAAATGAAGTTGAATAGAATAGGAAATCGAATAGAAATGGAAGTTGAGTAAAAATAACAATGTAAGTTCATTCAAAAAACCACTATATCTTAACGATCTATTTGGAAATTAGATAAAAAAGGAAGTTGAATAGAAAAGGAAATTGAATAAAAATGAAAGGTGAAAAAAAATAAAAATGGAAGTTGCATAAAATTAACAATGGAAGTTCATTCGCGAAACCACTATACGTTAACGATCAATTTGGATTTAATTTCCAAATAGATCGTTAAGTTATACTGATTTATTTTATGCAAGTTCAATTTTTATTTTTATTCGACTTCAATTTCTATTTTGGAAATTAAATAACAATGGAAGTTAATTCAAGAAACCATTATACATTAACGATCTATTTCGAAATTAAATAAAAAAAGGAAGTTGAATAAGATTAAAAATGGAAGTTGAATAAAATTAAAAATGGAAGTTGAATAAAAAAGAAAGTTGAATAGAAAAGAAAATTTAATAAAAATGGAAGTTGAATAAAAATAAAAATAGAAGTTGAATAAAAAAGGAAGTTGCATAAAATTAAAAATGGAAGTAGATCGTTAAGTTATACTGGTTTATTTTATGCAACTTCCATTTTAATTTTTGATTCAATTTCCTTTTTTATTTTTATTCAACTTCTATTTTTAATTTTATGCAACTTCCAAATAGATCGTTAACGTATAGTGGTTTCTTGAATGAACAACTTCCTTTTCTATTTAATTTACTTTTCTATTCAACTTCCTTTTTTATTTAATGTCCAAATAGATCGTTAAGGTATAGTGGTTTCTGCAATGAACTTCCATTGTTAATTTTAGGCAACTTCCTTTTTTATTTTTATGTAACTTCCATAGAATTAAAAATGGAAGTACAGTGGTTTCTTGAATGAATTGCCAAATAGAAAAGAAAATTAAATAAAAAATGAAGTTGAATAGAAAAGGAAATTGAATAAAAATGGAAGTTGAATAAAAATAAAAAAGGAAATTAAATAAAAATGGAAGTTGAATAAAAATGGAAGTTGCATAAAAATGGAATTTGCATGAAAATGAAATGAAATAGAAAATAGAAGTTGAATAAAAAAGGAAGTTGAATAAAAATAAAAATTGAAGTTGAATAAAAATAAAAATAGAAGTTCATTTAAGAAATCACTATACCTTAAAGAATTATTTGGAAATTAAATAAAAAAAGAAGTTGAATTGAAAAGTAAATTGGATAAAAGTTGGAAGTTCATTGAAGAAATCACTATACCTTGACGATCTATGTGGAAATTAAATAGAAAAGGAAATTGAATAGAAAAAGAAATTGAATAAAATAGGAAATTGAATAAAAATCGGAAGATGAATAAAAATAAAAATGGAAGTTGCATAAAATTAAAAATGGAAGTTGAATAAAAATGGAAGTTCAATAAAAATAAAAATGGAAGTTGCATAAAACTTACAATAGAAGTTCAATAAAAATAAAAATGGAAATTGAATAAAAATGGAAGTTGCACAGAAATGGAAATTGAATAAAAACAAAAATGGAAGTTCATTCAAGAAACCACTATACCTTAACGATTTATTTGGAAATTAAGTTGAATAGAAAAAGAAATTAAATAAAAAATGGAAGTTGAATAAAAACAAAACTGGAAGTTGCTTAAAATTAAAAATGGAAGTTTTTTATTCAACATCCATTTCTATTTTTATTTTTATTCAACTTCCATTTCAAGAAACTACAATACCTTAACGATCTATTGTAAATTAAAAAAAAAGCGGAAGTTGAATACAAATAAAAATGGAAGTTGCATAAAATTAACAATGGAAGTTCATTCATGGAAGTTCATTGAATAAAAATGGAAGTTGAATAAAAATAAAAATGGAAGTTGCGTAAAATTAAAAATGGAAGTTGCAGAAAATTAACAATGAAAGTTCGATTTAAATTTAATTTCCAAATAGACCGTTAATGCATAGTGGTTTTTTGAATTAAC
The DNA here is from genome assembly GCA_025200525.1 of Camellia lanceoleosa. Lineage (NCBI taxonomy): Eukaryota > Viridiplantae > Streptophyta > Magnoliopsida > Ericales > Theaceae > Camellia > Camellia lanceoleosa. Next base: position 676,942 of record JANUSC010000087.1, on the reverse strand, counting down.
TTCACTATACCTTAACGATCTATTTCGAAATTGCCTAAAATTAACAATGGAAGTTCATTCAAAAAAACCACTATACCTTAAATAATTCGTTAAGGTATAGTGGTTTCTTGAATTAACTTCCATTCTATTTGTATTCAATTTCCTATTCTATTCAACTTCCTTTTTTATTTAATTTCCAAATAGATCGTTAAGATATAATGCTTTCTTGAATGAACTTCCATTTTTAATTTTATGCAACTTCCATTTCTAATTTTATGCAACTTCCATTTTTATTCAACTTACTTTTTTATTTTCATTCAACTTCCGTTTTTATTCAATTTCTTTTTCTATTCGACTTCCTTTTTTCATTTAATTTCCAAATAGATCGTTAAAATATAGTGGTTTTTTGAATGAACTTTCATTTTTATTTTTATACAACTTCCATTTCTATTCAACTTCCTTTTTTTATTTAATTTTCAAATAGATCGTCAAGGTATGTTGTTTCTTGAATGAACTTCCATTTTAAATTTTAGGCAACTTTAATTTTTATTCAATTTCCTTCTCTATTCAACTTCCTTTTTTTATTTAATTTCCAAATAGATCGTCAAGGTATGTTGTTTCTTGAATGAACTTCCATTTTAAATTTTATGCAACTTCAATTTTTATTCAATTTCCTTCTCTGTTCAACTTCCTTTTTTTTATTTAATTTCCAAATAGATCGTCAAGGTATGTTGTTTCTTGAATGAACTTCCATTTTAAATTTTATGCAACTTCAATTTTTATTCAATTTCCTTCTCTATTCAACTTCCTTTTTTTGTTTAATTTCCAAATAGATCGTCAAGGTATGTTGTTTCTTGAATGAACTTCCATTTTAAATTTTATGCAACTTCAATTTTTATTCAATTTCCTTCTCTATTCAACTTCCTTTTTTATTTTATTCCCAAATAGATCGTTAAGGTATGTTGTTTCTTGAATGAACTTCCATTTTAAATTTTATGTAACTTCAATTTTTATTCAATTTCCTTCTCTATTCAACTTCATTTTTTTATTTAATTTCCAAATAGATCGTCAAGGTATGTTGTTTCTTTAATGAACTTCCATTTTACATTTTATGCAACTTCAATTTTTATTCAATTTTCCTTTCTATTCAACTTCCTGTTAATTTTATGCAACTTCCATTTTTATTTTATTCAACTTCCATTTTTATTTTTATTCAATTTCCTTCTCTATTCTACTTCTATTTTCATTTAATTTTATGCAACTTCCATTTTTATTCAACTTCCATTTTTATTTCTATTCAATTTCCATTTCTATTCAACTTCATTTTTATTCAACTTCTTTTTTTATTTAATTTCCAAATAGATCGTTAAGGTATAGTGGGATCTTGAACTTCCATTTTTATTTTTATTTAAGTTCCAAACAGATGGCTAAGGTATAGTGGTTTCTTGAATGACATCCTTTTCTATTCAACTTCTTTTTTTATTTAATTTCCAAACAGATCGTTAAGGTATTATGGTTTTTTGAATGAACTTCCATTATTATTTTATGCAACTTCCATTTCCATTTTTATTTAATTTCATCTTCCGATATTATTCCATTTTTATTTCTATTCAACTTCTTTTTTTATTTCATTTCCAATTAAATCGTTAAGGTATAGTGGTTTCTTGAATGAACTTCCAAATAGATCATTAAGGTATGGTGGTTTCTTGAACGAACTTCCATTTTCAATTTTTATTCAACTTCCATTTTTCATTTTATTCATCTTCCTTTTTTTATTTAATCTCCAACTAGATCGTTAAGGTATAATGGTTTATTGAATTAACTTCCATTTTTATTTTTATTCAATTTCCTTTTCTATTCAACTTTATGTTTTATTTAATTTCCAAATAGATCGTTAAGGTATAGTGGTCTCCATTTCTATTCAACTTCATTTTTGGTTTAATTTCCAAATAAATCGCTAAGGTATAGGGGTTTCTTGACTGAACTTCCATTACTAATTTTATGCAACTTCCATTTTATATTTTTATTCAACTTCCATTTTATATTTTTTTTCAACTTCCACTTGTAATAAATCGTTAAGGTAGAATGGTTTCTTGAATGAACTTCGATTTTTAATTTTATGCAACTTCCATTTTTATTCAATTGTATTTTCTATTCAACTTCCTTTATGATTCAATTTCCTATTCTATTCAACTTCATTTTTTTATTTATTTTCCAAATAGATCGTAAAGGTATATTTGCAAATTAAAGAAAAAATGAAGTTGAACAGAAATGGAAATTGAATAAAAACGCAAGAAACCATAATACCTTAACGATCTATTCGGAAATTAAACAAAAAAGGAAGTTGAATAAAATTAAAAATGGAAGTTCATTCAAGAAACCACTATACCTTAATGATCTATTTGGCAATTAAATAAAAAAGGAAGTTGTATAGAAATGGATGTTGAATAAAAATGAAAGTTGAATAAAAATAAAATATGGAGGTTCATTCAAGAAAGCACTATATCTTAACGATCTATTTGGAAATTAAATAAAAAAGGAAGTTGAATAAAAATGAAAGTTGAATAAAAATGGATGTTGCATAAAATTAACAATGGAAGTTCATTCAAGAAACCACTATACCTTAACGATCTATTTGGAAATTGAATAAAAAAGGAAGTTGAATAGAAATGGGAGTTGAATAAAAATAAAAAATGGAGGTTCATTCAAGAAAGTACTATATCTTAACGATCTATTGGGAAATTAAATAAAAAAGGAAGTTGAATAAAAATGAAAGTTGAATAAAAATCGATGTTGCATAAAATTAACAATGGAAGTTCATTCAAGAAACCACTATACTTTAACGATCTATTTGGAAATTGAATAAAAAAGGAAGTTGAATAGAAATGGGAGTTGAATAAAAATAAAAAATGGAGGTTCATTCAAGAAAGCACTATATCTTAACGATCTATTTGGAAATTAAATAAAAAAGGAAGTTGAATAAAAATGAAAGTTGAATAAAAATGGATGTTGCATAAAATTAACAATAGAAGTTCATTCAAAAAACCACTATACCTTAACGATCTATTTGGAAATTGAATAAAAAAGGAAGTTGAATAGAAATGGAAGTTGAATAAAAATAAAAAATGGAGGTTCATTCAAGAAAGCACTATATCTTAACGATCTATTTGGAAATAAAATAAAAACGAAAGTTGAATAAAAATGGATTTTGCATAAAATTAACAATGGAAGTTCATTCAAGAAACCACTATACCTTAACGATATATTTGGAAATTGATTAAAAAGGAAGTTGAATAGAAATGGAAGTTGAATAAAAATAAAAAATGGAGGTTCATTCAAGAGAGCACTATATCTTAACGATCTATTTGAAAATTAAATAAAAAAGGAAGTTGAATAAAAATGAAAGTTGAATAAAAATGGATGTTGCATAAAATTAACAATGGAAGTTCATTCAAGAAACCACTATACCTTAACGATCTATTTGGAAATTGAATAAAAAAAGAAGTTGAATAGAAATGGAAGTTGAATAAAAATGAAAACGGGAGGTTCATTCAAGAAAGCACTATATCTTAACGATTTATTTGGTAATAAAATAAAAATTAAAGTTGAATAAAAATGGATTTCGCATAAAATTAATAACGGAAGTTCATTCAAGAAACCACTATACCTTAACGATCTATTTGGAAATTGAATAAAAAAGGAAGTTGAATAGAAATGGAAGTTGAATAAAAATAAAAAATGGAGGTTCATTCATGAAAACACTACATCTTAACGATCTATTTGGAAATTAAATAAAAAAGAAAGTTGAATAAAAATGAAAGTTGAATAAAAATGGATGTTGCATAAAATTAACAGTGGAAGTTCATTCAAGAAACCACTATACCATAACGATCTATTTGGAAATTGAATAAAAAAGGAAGTTCAATAGAAATGGAAGTTGAATAAAAATGCAAATTGAATAAAAAGAAAAAAATGGAGGTTCATTCAAAAAACCACTATACCATAATGATCTATTTGAAAATTGAATAAAAATGGAAGTTGAATAAAAATAAAAAGTGGAGGTTCATTAAAGAAAGCACTATATCTTAACGATCTATTTGGAAATTAAATAAAAAAGGAAGTTGAATAAAAATGGATGTTGCAGAAAATTAACAATGGAAGTTCATTCAAGAAACCACTATACCATAACGATCTATTTGAAAATTGAATAAAAAAGGAAGTTGAATAGAAATGGAAGTTGAATAAAATTGGAAGTCAAATAAAAAGAAAAAATGGAGGTTCATTCAAGAAACCACTATACCTTAATGATCTATTTGGAAATTGAATAAAAAAGGAAGTTGAATAGAAATGGAAGTTGAGTAAAAATGGAAGTTGAATAAAAATAAAAAATGGAGGTTCATTCAAGAAAGCACTATATCTTAATGATCTATTTGGAAATTAAATAAAAAAGGAAGTTGAATAAAAATGGATGTTGCATAAAATTAACAATGGAAGTTCATTCAAGAAACCACTATATCTTAACGATCTATTTGGAAATTGAATAAAAAAGGAAGTTGAATAGAAATGGAAGTTGAATAAAAATGGAAGTTGAATAAAAATAAAAAATGGAGGTTCTTTCAAGAAAGCACTATATCTTAACGATCTATTTGGAAATTAAATAAAAAAGAAAGTTGAATAAAAATGAAAATTGAATAAAAATGGATGTTGCATAAAATTAACAATGGAAGTTCATTCAAGAAACCACTATACCATAACGATGTATTTGGAAATTGAAAAAAAAAAGGAAGTTGAATAGAAATGGAAGTTGAATAAAAATGGAAGTTGAATAAAAAGAAAAAATGGAGGTTCATTCAAGAAACCACTATACCTTAATGATCTATTTGGAAATTGAATAAAAAAGGAAGTTGAATAGAAATGGAAGTGTAATAAAAATGGAAGTTGAATAAAAATAAAAAAATGGAGGTTTATTCAAGAAAGCACTATATCTTAACGATCTATTTGGAAATTAAATAAAAATAGAAGTTGAATAAAAATGAAAGTTGAAAAAAAATGGATATTGCATAAAATTAACAATGGAAGTTCATTCAAGAAACCACTATACCAAAACGATCTATTTGGAAATTGAATAAAAAAGGAAGTTGAATTGAAATGGAAGTTGAATAAAAATAGAAGTTGAATAAAAATAAAAAATGGAGGTTCATTCAAGAAAGAACTATATCTTAACGATCTATTTGGAAATTAAATAAAAAAGGAAGTTGAATAAGGAAGTATTGAGCTCAATTCACTGCCGGTGGAAGTTTTGAGCAGCCGGTAGTGATCTTCAGTACCTAAGGAAGTATTGCTAAGACTGTGGCAGTCTTCTGAGATGCAAAGCAGGGAAAACAGAGGCAATCTAAGCATGGTAATGCGATTCCGAGCAGGTCCCGAGCGTGCGATGCATCCGGCCCTCTTCCCGAGGCGACTTACTGTTTTCCTATTTTAATTAGTTTGTCAACTAATCAAGAAATTTGTAGTATTTAATTAGCTTGCGTAGTTAATTATCTGTATTATTTATTCGGTCCCTCCGAGCGAGGGCATAATTGTAATAAGTGTGGGTGAGTGTGTGTATGTCTTCCAACCCCCATTTCTTTCTTCCCTTTTATTTACCTGCTTATGATGGTAGATTAGGGCATATTTAAAATTAGCATACCATATGCAATGCATGCGTGCATCCATGCATCTGTTGACATGCATCGGGCTCGGTACATCATACGAACTGCATTGTATTTCAAATATAATTTGAATACGTGTTACTCGTGCATTTCACAAGCCATCTTTAGGGTTAGCCGAGCCTACTCTAAATTGCATCCTTGCCTGTGTTGCATTAGCCACTTAACATGACCTAGGGACATGCATGTCTGCTAACTAGTTTTTGTTTTGGCACGGAGTACTATGTAAGTATTTAATGCTTTAGCATACCACATGCGTGTGAATGTTGCCATGACAGTATGCTTACCATGCGGCTAAATGCTTATGTGAGATAAACTGCTTGAATGCCTGTGGGTGGAGGTTGGATTGCTTAAGTTGGAAAACTCATTGAAATCCGTATTTTAGCCTACTTGCGAGTAGCAAATTCCGAAACATTTTCAAAACAAACGGATATGCAATGTTTATTTCCAAATTAGGCAATCTGGTCTATACTTGTTTGCTGCACGCATAACATAGTAATTCTAGGTTAATAATTGGAATAAGAACATATAATGTTTTTAAAAACGGATATCACGGTTAGTAGAGGCGGTCTTGAATTTGACGAAAGGGGTGCTCATAGTGACCTTCCCGATCGTACCCAAGCTCGAGCCAAGACCACTTTGGTGATACGGACCGCGTGGCCTTGCACCGAGTCGGTTTCCTAAATTCTTCCATTAAAAAATATTTAGGTGGCGACTCATGTCCGCAAAGCGATCCATGTTTGGCACTACTTTTTCAAAATCTTTTTTCTTCAAAAGCGATTTGCGAGTTGGACTCTTTGGTTCAGATTAAGAACCGCAACAAACAAAAGGAGTCCAAAGCTATGGCGAGGTCCCCCGCGGCTTATTCTGATTTGGCGACTCATTAGGGATTTAGAAACTTAGCTCGAACACGTGATATCCTGTTTTGACTACATTTCTGTGTTTCTTTGCATTGCATGTGCATTGGTGCGCCTAGGACACCGTATTGGCCATCTGCTATTCCTGAGCGGTTTGCTGGAGGCTTCTCTTGTCAAGGCATGACCATAAGGTCGACGGTTGGGGGCTCTGCCGATGGGAACACAAACCGGTTTCTGGGGCACCCTTTTCGACCATTCGACCTAGTGCATATTCGGAATCCATAGTGACCATTCCAAACTAGGACAGGTTGCTTACCCGATATAGGTTGTTTGAAACCGCTATGTGCGTAGTGAAACCCTAGCTCCTGACAAAATAGGACAGGGAAACCCTACCCCAACATAGGGGTGTATTGGCTCTCATTTACTTGCTATGTGCTTTTAGAGTGTATCTCTGCAGGGAACGCATATACCAGTTTGCAAGTCTGGGTATCAGGCCTGAGGGCACCAGTATCAGTTTTTGAGAATCAGTTATATCTGCGGGTATCAGTTCAGTTTTGATAGTGATTCTGGGGAACAGTGTTCAGTAGTAGAGCGCAGTTGTCCGGCCACACCCGTATTTGATCTGTTTGAGGCTGAAATGCTGCTTGTTTTCCGTTTCAGTTCAGAGACTCAGAGATTTGATCAGCTAGTGTCTTCTCCTTGCTGAGGCAGGACCGAACATGACGCAGAACTCAGAAGAGATTGTGGTCATGACGGCTGCGTTGGGTCAGGAAATCACCCCACAGGATGAAGCTGCTGTTGGCATACCACATCCACCTAGGTCGCCTGCCGCACATCCAATTTGGACTCCTCAACTATACCAGGCTCGCGAGCCTACTACTTTTGAACTAATGGGGATGATAGGCGATCTCCAAAGGTCTGTGGCAGATCTCGCCTATGGAATGTCAGCTTCACCACCAGCTGCACCATATGCCGGAGGCTTTATACCCCAAGAGCCCCCGCTGTTGGGACGAATTGTAATCGAACTCAGCCAACCGGAGATGGCCTCCAGCTATGGCAACGACGCATTAAACCAAGCTCTAGATCAGGCTGAGGCCAGAGACAAAGGCAAGATGAAGGCCGAGGCCGACCCTATCGAACAACTGCTGTGGGCAGTAGAGGCTTTGAAAGCCGGGGGAATGAACAAGCAACAGATATCCGCAGTTATGTCAAAAGCTGTGGAGGACGTTTTCCCCACTCCGCCTGAGGGCAATTCCGGTCAATCAGAGAACCGGGATAGGCCCCGTCATGCCAAGACAGTTCTTCCCGCTCCCAGCCTTGCATCCGGAAAGGGTCAGAAACCCAAAGTCACACCCGCTGATCCGTTTGCTAGTGCATCTAGCAAGAGTGCTCCAAAGTACCAGCCCCGAGGGCGCAGGGTCTATCATGCTCTCTATATGCCATTATCCAAGGCATTGCAGATCCTTGCTGAAAGGGGACACCTTAAGCCCTTGGAGCCTCGGCTGCTCCCGAAGAATCTCCCGGCCACCCATGATGCTACCCTGTACTGTGCGTACCACCAGCAGACGGGCCATGCCACCGACAATTGTTTCCGCCTCCGGCATGAGGTGCAAGATTTGATTGATAACGAAGTTATCCTCCCCCCTACTTCAGCAAAGTCCGTCACCACCCAGTTGTTGGATTTTGAAGATACAGATACTGCAAGCATGTAATCAAAAGGTGAACCGCCTGCGGGCAGCGTCTGGTACATTTTTGGATATGGCGTTTGGCACGCATTTTTGAGCACCTGCCAACGCTAGTTTTGTAAATCCCGACTTGGGTGTCGAGTCAGTCTTCTGTTTTGTCTTGAGCCTGTCTCATTGTTTTGAGTCAGTCCTTTTGCTTAAGGGTCTGTCTAATTGTAATGAGTCAGTCCCTCTTGTATAGAATACCAGGTGATTTCGGGGTTGTTACCTCAAACACCGTTTTGTCTTATGAATAGTTGTTTTTGCTTTTTTTGAGTTTGTTTCTCCCGAGGAGCCAGTTATGCCAACAAATCTGAATGAAACAGCGGTGGCTATCACGTTCCGTATTTGTTGCTGTTCGAATCAACCGTGCCAGGGGATGTGAATGGAATGACAATGCATACCACCTACTCTCTTGTGCCTTGAACGTCGTCATAATGGCCTAAGTTTTTCAAAACTCTTTCGAACACTGCGGTAAAAAAAAAAAACGAAGAGGAAGGAATTCCTCGGCTTTTGCAAAATTTTGATCATTTTGAGAGAAAGAGAGGCTTGCTAAGCTTTTAATGAATGAAATCATGTTTGTCAGCGTGAGTACTGAGAAGGACCCTGGCCCGATCCAGACTGGTTCCACACTATCTTTAACGCGAATGATTTGTCGCTTTCTTAAAAACTTTCAAAAACAAAATATTTTGCGCAGTCTTGCGAAGACCTATGTGGAATCGCTCTTGAGATTGTGCAGCCCAGGATCGCTCTCAGTCTCAAGATTCAATTCATATGTTGCAAACTGGAATCCGTTCAAAACATTCAGTGCCATGAAACGCCTGTGTGGCCCAATTTGAAGTAGCCCTCGAGCAAGAGGCATCAAAGTCAGATCAGGGAGATCAGATCCCACCAAGCAAAGCTTGAGAAGCAACCGTGATGGACTTTTCCTGCAAATCAACACAACAGTCGCTCTCCCGGATACGGAGAGGCTTCAATCTCAAAACCATTTGGCACGGGCTTGCTACACCTTTTACCCTTTGAGAGGCTCGCTGGGCCGAAAACCCGGAAGGGCGGCCCAGGCAAAAGTTAGAGCAAAGAAAAATACGAAAAATACAAAAAAGGAAAATGCAAAAAAGAGAAGCAAAAAGAGAAAAGAAAAGAAAGAATGTAGCAAAAGAAATAAAAATGAAAATGAAAAGAAAGAAGAACAAAGCTCGCAAGGTCGAAAACCCGCGACGGGCGCCTTGGCAAAAGTTAGAGCATAAAAAGGAGAGGTTAAATACCCGAGTGTACCTTAACCGGAACTACGTAAGGCTTGATTCCCATGTTTGGGATACGTAGGCAACTTCATCCTAAAGTCCAGCCCCCAACGCTTCCATAGCGTCTTAGTCCATGTCATGGTTTTGATCACTTTTGCCTCCTCCGAATTTGATGTCTCGATTGCAGCAACCTGGAACTACGTGATTAACTTCCTCTTGAAGTCCAAACCACCAACACCTTCCAGGTGACTGTGTCCATATATTGATTCAAACCGTCTTCGTCTCCTCTGCGTTCGAGGGTCCGATCGTCGTCAACAAAAGACCGGCTTACAATATGCCGCGGCATCATCCAAACAAGGGGCAACTTTCCGTTGCCATACAGTGCCATAAGTTGCCCTGAGTTATCATCCAAACCAGAGGCAACTTTTCGTTGCCTTATCCCCCTTTAAGCAAGGGGCAATTTCCATTGCCTCCGATCCGAGGTTGCATATCGAGGTAAGTTCCTTCGTTGGCGTTATTTGTTGCAAAAATAGTTTTTGAAAATTTTCACTGAGGTTGACTTATTTTCTCGAAAACTGTTTTATTTTCAAAATTGGACCATGTTTGGACCCAAAAAGGAGAATTTTCAGTGCTCACAACCTGATTCGCATGATTTTCAAATAAAAAATCGAATAAGTGTGTTAATCTAACTCTCATTTTTTATCAAAGCTGTTTTAGAAAACAAAAAATGGTCAAAATGACGAACTAGGGGCACAGTCAAATCGGGTGTTCCGCCTCCCCCCTTGTCACTAACGCACTCGCCAGAAAGGCACCCTATCTACCAGAAGAAATAGCCGTGAGCTAGCTGTATTGGGCGTGAACCCGCGACTTTCTATTCGTTTGTCAATCGCCCCGGGGAGGGATGAAAAATGAGAGAATAAAGAATAGAGAGGTGTAAGAAGAGAGAAAAGTAAGAAAAGGGTTTTGTGAGAAAAACCGAGCCTGAGGGCCGAGTGATGTGAGAATCACAAATCAGAAAGTGTGGGAAATAATACCCAGAGGAACTCGCTTATCGAGGTCTGAGGTCTTTTTGTAAACATGTCTGTGTGTCGTGTCTTTTGATTTGTCGGTCTCGGTTTTGGCTTTGATTCTTTTTCGAGCATGTCTCATTAGGTTAGGTTGTGTGCCTTTTATTTCTGTGTTTGAGTCTGTCTTGTCGTATTCTATGGTAGGCTCGATACCCCGGTTGAAAACCCATCCTCTTCCAAAAAGTAATCGCTTGTGCTTAGAATGCTGTGCCATTCTCTACATCCGTGCAAAGCAAGAGAAGGAAAGGAAAATTTGGGACATTCGAGTGTGTTTCAACTGCAACCGTGTCAACTTTGTGATCCGTCTTGTCAGATTGGGGCTATTTGTTCGGGGTTTGCTATGTGCAGAATGAACCGAATGTTGTGTTATGGGCTATATGCAGGTCAATCGATGAGAGTATGAAAGTATATCTAGATTGAGCAGTGATTTGTATGAGTTGTTTTGCTGATTAATTGGGTGACTATCTGATTACCACAGTATAATTGCTCAAGTTTCAGACAACAGATCAATATCATGTACATTTGAGGTGTAATATGATGCAATGCAGTGCAAACCACGAGATGTATAGATATAACACTCTTTTTAGACAAAAGGTTTATTTCATATAATCTTTTTCAAGTACAAATCTTGAGGAAAACAAAAACCTGCCTGCGGCTGTACAAAGTACTCTATCTACCAACAAAAGAGAAAAGTACAAGAAAAGAAATAAGAAAAACAGCAAAAGTCTGGGTCGTCAGTGTCATCAATGGCCTCGCGCCGGGGGATCTGTCCTCGCCCTCTTCCTGGGCAGAAGTCCAGGAGCATCACCGGAAGTATCACTGTCTGAGTCCGAGCTGCCCCCGGCCTCCTCCTCGGATGCCTCCGCCTCCTCCTCAGAATCATCGTCTGGAACTGGAGCCCGCGAGCTGCTCCCGGCATAAGTGTGCCCTCCTCTGGTGCGGGGGAATATCCTGCTATCCCGGGTAGACACGGGAGGTCCAGATGAAACGACGCCACCCGCCGGAGGAAGTGGGAAGGAAGGCTGAAAAACATGAAAGGCAAATGCATCAGTATGTATGAAACAGTTTATCGGTCACGAATCACGGGGTATGAATCTGAGTATGAATGCCGTGAGCGATTTATCGGTCACGAGAATGCGGTGTATGAGTCTGAAATATGAATGCCGTGGCGGTTAAAGCAGTCATGCGAGTGTATGAATCTGATATGAATGCCGTGAACAGTTTATTAGTGCGAGAATCACGATGTATGAATCTGAGTATGAATGCCGTGAGCGGTTTATCGCTGCGAATCGATGTATGAATCTGAGTATGAATGCCATGGCGGTTAAGCGGTGCGAGAATGCTGAGTACTGAGTATGAATGCGGCGCTTGAAAAGTCTGAATGCAATGTATGAATCTGATTATATCAAGTGCCGTGAAATTTGGGTATCGGTGTTGTATCATGCATCAGATTATGCGAAGCAGTTTGGGTATGATTTGAAGCTATGACAGAGAGAACATACCAGAAGGCCGTAAAAGGCTAAGAAGTCGAAGGTCCGCTGCAGCATCCCTGCCATGGAGGCATTCATCTCCAATGACCGCCGGGTGTACTCAGAAGACGCCTGTAAAGGAATCAGATGCATCAATATTCTGTGGAATATCAAATAAACTAAAATGAAATAACTGTATAGAAATGCAGTAACACATACCGGAGGCAAGTCGGGGATACCGACAAACTCGTGATCAGCCGGCGGAGGGGCGAAGGGTATCTGATAGGTCGCCCCATCCGACCCCCGGAAAGACAGTGAAGCGGGTAGAGTGGGCCAACTGGCCTCCCGTCCTCTCTGGACTCCGCCCCTGCCGCGGACTCGAGCCCTCCTCGGCGCTCCTCCTCCTACTCCTGCTCCGGCCGCCGGCGCCGCAGGTCTCTCTCTCTCAGCTCGGCGACCACCACTCAGCGGCCGCATGATGAAGGTCCGGACGTACTCTGAGTAATCGCCCTCGCCTCTGAAGCCGTCCGCCTCCCAGCCGATGGTGTAGTCCGCCATCTGCTCAGCGGTGAAACGCTCGGTGTCCCTCATATGCTCAGGAGGATGCACCGGGACTATCTGCTCAGGTAACCCTAAGGTCTGACGCAAGAAGCGCTCGCCCAGGTACCAAGCCCGACAGACCGGGCCCTCCAGCAAAATTCGGTAACGCGAGGTCTCAACGGCGCCGGCAAACCGATCCCGCACCATCGCTGGCAGAGGAGCCCACGGCTGCCAGGTGATCTGAAGTTGAAATATAGTTTGTTATCTACTAGTATTGCAAATATACAGTGGAAAAGTGAAGCTTAAATAAACTGGAAGTAAAACATACCTTGGTAGGAGTAATGGTGTCGAAGTAGCGACGAAAGAAGCTGAAAGTCTCTCGCGGCCTCCGGGCGCATCTCCCGTCATAGCGGCGTGAGAAGGGAATGACTAGAGGAGTCTCTGTCTCCGGCACTAGCTCCAGCCTGGGAAAGTAGGCGTAAACCTACAACTGCAAGACAGATGTCAGGACATTTATCAAATAAAGCAGGATACAGAATAAAGTAGAAATAATAAAGCCGTGTGTTATGCAGTGTATTGAGCAGAGTATATCGTGTGAGCGATTATGCGGTCGATTAAGCAAAGTATGTGTGTGCGTGTGTATGATTATCTGACAAGTGTAAGGTAGACTACGATGTTAATGCGAGTGCAGTCTGAAAGTACTTAATAGAAATGTAAAGCAGAGGAGAAGGCGTACCTCCCAAGCTCGCCAGTAGCCTCCGAGCAACTGCCCGCTACCACGAGAGACCGAGCTCATGTACCCGTAAAGAGTGGCTAGAGCCGCGCCACCCCAATCAAAACGCAAGATATCTCGGACGTCCACCGGTCTGTTGAGTAGGCGAAGAGGCAGTGTTCGCCCGTCGGCGAAGAGGGTCGCCCCTAGCAAAAACATCAAAAAGCGCGTCGTCTTGCTCTCACCGCCTCGGTCATCGGGCGCCGCCACCATCTGTTGCACTCAATCGCACCTCGAACCAGAGTAGCGGACAAAGCACGACGAGCAAGAGGTGGCGCCTCGCCAAGCAAGTAGATTCGGCGGTCCACTCGTCCATGTCGGTGTCGAAGGGGATCGGATCACCCCCTACCCCGATGCCGGTGAGCACCGAGAAGTCGTAGGGAGTCATCGTCATGTCTCCCGCCGCGGATAGGTGGAACGAGTCGGTGGTGTCCCACCACCTCTCTGCCAGGGCAGCTAGAAGAGGCCTGCAGGCAGTAAGCCGGGTCAGACCCCTGCAAAAGGAACCGAAGCCCGCATCGTCCACAATGCGTCGAACCGCCTCGGGAAGCTCCAAGTACCAATCTCGAGCCGCGACATTCCCATACCCGCGGATGGTATGGGAATCTCCCTGTTTTCAAACAAATAGTTGCAAAGCAATATGAGATGTACAGTTCTGAGGAAACATGTTAAAGTCGATACAAATCTAGCATGCGTGCAAATTTTTCAGATCCAAGCTGATATCAGGTTCCAGTGTACTACGGTGGACTACAGCCTGTGATGTGTCATTGTGTTTGTGAGAGTCAGCATACAGATATGGTGCATGTGTGCACATTTTTCATATTCAAGCAAATGTCGGGTTATAGTGTGCCAGTAGGTGAACTACAACGTATGATGCGTCAGCGTGTTGTGTGTGGTTCAGTTTAAATACAGCATACAATATGTTTTCAGATTCAAATAAGTGCCGAGTGTCGGTAAGTTTGCAGTGAAGTACGGTGTGTGCCGTGTGTTTGGGTGATTGAGACTAGTGCAGTGTGTGTGCATGGGTCCGTCTTAAACAGACATCAGTTGTAAACATGATTGCGGTTAACTACAGTCTACAGCATATCAGAGCTAAACAGTTAAAGAACAGATTCAGCTATGGCAGTTAAACAGTTCTACATTGCAGAAAGTAAAACAAAAAAATGTGTTACCTCGGAAGCGCCGAAGGATAGATGAGAGGTCGGCTCGCGCAGGAGAAGCTCCGGGTCCAGCGCTCGGTCAAAGCCGCAGAAATGGCGAAGACCATCCGGAGGTAGGACATGGATCGCCGGGCGGTATGTCACCGGATCGAAGGGACACTCGCTCAACGGGAGGAGCTCGACCCCAGGATCCATCTCGTGATCCGGGGGGGTCCCGACGTGTGGAACATCGTCAGCCATGGCGATGGTGGTGAGAAAATGTCCGGAAGAGCTGGAATGTGAAAAGTCAATCGAAAAGTCAACCCCGAGCGGGCCGAAAATGACCGGGAAGGCCGGAAGATGCAAAGGCACGGAAATGAAGAGAAAATCAAGGGGAACAAGTCCCGAAAAAGTGGAAATATCAAAGGGAGTGCCGAAACGAAATTTCGATCGGTCGAAAATGTCCGAAACGCGATGAACTTCGCGAATCGAACGGCGAAAATGTCGCGAAAAAGCAAAGAAATGAGCGAATGAGGAGGAAAAGAGACTCTAGAGAGAGAGGGAGAAGTTTTTCGTAGGGAGTGAGGAAATAGGGTTTAAAACCCTATTTTAAAAGACGAGGTGAAATGTCAAAACTGTCCCCGATCAGCAACTTTTGGCCGGTCGGCACTATTTTGTGCCGGTCGGCACAATATTGTGCCGGTGGAACTTTTATGCTGCCGGTGGCCAGCCCATGGCCACCTAGTCCAAATGGTGATGTTCCTTGACCTTGTTTAGGCCATGTGAGCAGTTTTGGGTCTTCATAGCTCAAGAAAATGCAAGAAAGTGCATCCCCGATGCCCAACCGGCCTCCGTTTTGACCTCGGACCGTGTCTTCTCTGCATGGCACTCAAGTTCAAGCAAAGATTGTATCCTTTTGTATCCTTTTGTCTTTTACAAGATTCAAAAGTTGCCCCGTGTGCGTTGCATACATCCATCACATTGTCCGATACGTCGCATCGCGCTATCTTGCGCATCATATTGCATTTGGCATGCATTCAATCGCACTGTTTTGTGCACTCGCGTTGTCTAACGCATCGCGCTATCTTGCGCATCATATTGCATTTGGCATGCATTCAATCGCACTGTTTTGTGCACTCGCGTTGTCTAACGCATCGCGCTATCTTGCGCATCATATTGCATTTGGGCATGCATTCAATCGCACTGTTTTGTGCACTCGCGTTGTCTAACGCATCGCACTATCTTGCGCTTCATATTGCATTTGGCATGCATTCAATCGCACTGTTTTGTGCACTCGTGTTGTCTAACGCATCGCGCTATCTTGCGCATCATATTGCATTTGGCATGCATTCAAATCACACTGTTTTGTGCACTCGCGTTGTCTAACGCATCGCGCCTTTTTGCGCAGCGCACTATCTTGTGCATTACATTTCATTCGCGCTATTTTGCGCATCGCGCCGTTTGGCGCGCCCTCTTTGCATTGTCTTGCATCTTTTGAGGCACGCGTACCTCATTGCACTCCATTTTCCATCCTTTGAGGTACGCGTACCTCATTGCACTCCATTTTCCACCTTTTGAGACACGCACGTCTCATTTACCCCATTTGCATCCGCATGCGTGTCCCATTTGCATTGGCATGCGCGTCCCATGTGCGTTGCCTTTTTCCCCCCTCTCTCGCGTGTACTACGCTGAGAGGTTTCTTTTTTTGCTTTTGCCTTTCCTCTCTCGCGTGTACTACGCTGAGAGGTTTCTTTTTGCCTTTGTCCTTCTTCTCTCGCGTGTACTATACTGAGAGGCCTTTTGTCTCCCCCCTCTCGCATGTACTACGCTGAGAGGTTTCTTTTTGCCTTTGTCCTTCTTCTCTTGCGTGTACTATGCTGAGAGGCCTTTCCTCTTTCCTCTCTCGCGTGTACTACGCTGAGAGGTTTCTTTTTGCTTTTTCCCTTTTTTCTCTCGCGTGTACTACGTTGAGAAGTGTTGCTCTTTCTTCTCCTGTGTACGATACGCAGAGAGACGTTGCATTTGAGACTCCGAGTGTTCTCGGTAGTCGCTTTTAGCCTTCTCCGCGTAGGCGCCGTGAGAATTGCTTAATTCTCTTAATCCTTGCTGCATGAGATGTAGTTTGGTTCAAGTTTACTCGCTTGCATCGCATTCACTTAAGTGTTGTGTAATTGTTGCCCCGTCTGGTCTGGCGAGACCTTAAACACGCACGGTCTAGGAGACCTTAAATCCTCTGAAGGTGCAATTCCTTTGGTGTTTGTCGTGCCCGAACGACTTTCGGTGGTCTGGTAAAGCCACCTGCCTGTGCTCGCGGTGAGTTCCTAGAAGACCAACTGGGATGGTGAAAACTAGAGTTCGAACGGCTTATGCCTAGAACGTAAAGGTTCGAGATTTCCGAGACTAAAGTCTGGTTTAAATACCCAGAGGGTGTACCGTCAGCTTGAAATCTGTATGGAAGCCCCATAGGTTGAGGTGGCATGTCTGCGCCTCAATTCTGGATACTGAACCAACCTAGTGTATCGCCCTGTTGGTAAGATAGGGAAAGCTGCAATCGTAGTCGTTGCATCATAGTGCATTGTCATGCATCATTGTAAATACTGCATATGTCATGCATTTCAAAAAAAAAAAAAAAAAAAAACCATGCATGTGTCATGCATTTCATTGTAATAGAGTGTATATGTCATGCATTTTCCGTAAAACATCCACTGCATAGTGCATTGTAGCTTGCATGCATCTACTGCATCATCCTCCATTTATGGCTTGCGCCTTTCCTTGTTGAGCTTGGTCTGGTATGTGTCCTTACTTTTCACGTTGAAACACAGTTCTACATGTGTATCGCGCCTACTCCTTGGTGAACTTGGTTTGAGGTTGCGGCACCTTTTCTGTGTTAGACATGGTTTGCATGTGTGCATGCCTTTCCTAAGCAAGATTTGGTTTGGCTCGCGCGCCATATCCATTGTACATATTACATTGTAGTGTAATTGTTGCATCCGGCATTAGGATCATTGTTCTTTCCTCAGCGGGTCGTTACCTCACTTATGTCATTCCACCCAATACTTGTTCTTATGTCCGTGCAAAGTACTTATAGATCAGACATCGTTCTATGGGAGACGGACTCGTTACCTCCATCAATCTACTTGACATTTGTGTGGTTTCGAACCGCTCATGATTAGATCATGATTCAATTGCATTGCATATTACATTACATATCATTTGCATTGCATATAGTTTCAATTGCATTGCATATTAGTTGCATTATTCATACATTGTTGTTATATATATTGCATATCATTTTGCATTCATTTTGCATTGTCATGCATATTGCTAACAATATTGCACCTGCTAAGTTTGCTTTCTTTGCAGGCACGATATTGTATGTACGGCTCATTTGAGGTCGGTGAAACCGGACGAGCCGCACAGGTATTGTATCCTCCGCGTGAGAAATTTTGAGAATTGCATAATTCTCTTACATCCTTTATGCATCGTGGTGTAGTTTGGTGCATGCTAGCTTATAACTGTCGCATGTGTGCTTCATTACAGCTTCCTTTGCATGATCATAAGTTATGCTCGGCCTTTTGCATCGTCAGTTGCATCTTGCCCCCGCCTACGGGCGCATACCTTATCTGCGGCTTGTATGCCTATGCCTGAACTACGCTAGTTTGATTCCTAAAGGGATACGTAGGCAGCTTGCGAGTTCAACCATTTGCGCTTTGTATGTTTGTCCAAGTCTTCGACCTTGTCGAAAATGGGTCGTCTCTGGGCTTTGACATTCACTCCTGTCATTGTTATGACTTTCGAGTTCTGTCAAAGAGGGGCAACTGTAGACACCCCATTTTTGACCATCCTCAAGACTTGGACGTCACCGCTTGAACACTCGGTGATCATCCATGTTCGTGTTCGTTTGGAGTTCCCGGAGATCTCGGCTACGCGCCTTGCCTCAGGACCTCCGAACTTGACCGTTTTGTGTCTGGTTTTGCACCAAACACTTGTGTTCTGCCTTGGAAGGCAGAGGATGCCTTGTGAGACATCCCCACACATCACCGGCAGTGGCTAGAGGCCACCGGCTGTTTGGTGTTGCCATCGGCACTATATTGTGCCGGTCGGCACTCTTTTTGGCAAAATGACCATTTTGCCCTGCCGATCACTTTACAACTGTTTTTGGAGATATTTTCAGACAGCTTTGTAGCACTTGTTTCCCCTCCATGCACGTGTATGGAGGGATGAGCCTTTGGTTTACTTAGCTTGTAAGCTTTGATTCCTATAAGAGAAGACTCTCTTCTCTTGGCTCAAGGGTTGAAAAGGTTAGACATTTTAGAGAGAAAATATAGAGAAGAAGCTCTGGTTTTAGGTTAGAAATCCTATATCTATCCTATCTCTCTTTTCCTTGCTCATTTTGTACACTAGGTGCTTTAGTTCTTACTATTGCACACAAGCACCTAGTGTTTCACCTTCCTCTTGGAGCTGAGGTTCTAAGAGCTTATTCTTGGTGTTCTTGACTGGTTTGAGGCTTAAGGAGACATCAAGGTCACCATTGTTGAAGGAAAGCTTCAAGGGTAAGAAACTATTCATTTTTACCCCTTTCTTGCACCTTGTTTTTACCTATCTTTGAACTGTTTTTTTGCTTGGTGTTTAATACAAAAAAGTTCTGTTTTTTAGTCCTCTTGATAGTTTATTAAGGGTGTTTTGTGGTTTGGGTGTGTTTGACCACCCTTGGGCCTTGAAAAGGTCTCTTTTTTGTGCTATTTTGTTGAGCTCCGGGATTTTGGTGTTGGGGTCTCTTCACCACTGAAATCTTGAAGGATTTCATTGGTGAAGATGATGCCTTGAAGTCCTAAGAAGGAGAGGGCCACCCCCTCTCCTTGATGTCCTTGAAAAGGGCAAGTTTTGGTCTCTTAAGGGAGCATAGTTTTGAATGTTTGAAGAGCATGTCTTGGCTGCATTTTATGTTTATTATGCCCTAATATGACATTGATATGTGTTGGTTTTAGTACTCCTTGCATGTTTTGCATAGATGCTTTGTAATGCCTTGTATTGCCTTAACTTGCTCTAGGTTGTTAGCCCTAGTTTGAGCATGCTTTAGGCCTAGATCCATGAAGCTTGTATGCTTATTTTGCCATGCTTTAGGTCTGTCCATACTTATTTTAGTCGACCATGGCTTGTATCTTGGGTCCCCTCTATGTTTGGCTTGTTGGCCTTAAGGGTACAAGTGTGTAGCATGCCTTGCTTGCTTTATTTTCAATGGTTTGGAATCATTTGGCATGTCATTTCAGTCCATTTAGCATGCTTGTTTGATTGCCTTGCATGCCTCTTTGATGCTTTGGAAGCTTGTGCCTTATGCCTCACATCTTAGCATTTGTGCATGCCATCCTAGTTGAGCCCTTTAGATGCCATCTAAGTGATCCTTTGGGCTTAGTTTTACATGCTGAAAATCTGTTTTGGGTTGTTCAATGCATGCCATAATTGTCTTGCATAAGTATAGTTCAATGCCTCATTGACTTGCTTTAAGTCTTGGACCATTTGCATGTTTTGTTTGACCTATCTTGAGTTGGTTTAGTACCACACTTTGACATGATTTTAGAGCTCATGTTGCGTGCTAATCATCCATGTTATCTCCTTTCAAGTGTGCTTGAGAGTGGCTTGTTTAATGCCTAAGTTGTGTGCTTTAACATGTGTACATGTGCATGTATGTTTTAGCTCTCATACTTAGTATTTTGGCTACTGATTTTAGGCCTAGTTTGAGCTGCCTAGGTCATGTTTAAGACCATCATTTGCATGCTTGCATGCCAACTCATGTTCGCTTGTATGCTTGCATTGTTTGTCCACATGTTCATATTGCATTCCTAGTTGACATGCTTAGGTTGCATGGCATCAACATGCATGCCTTGTTCCTTGACCTTGTGATAGGAATTGGGCCTCATTTTGTTTGCTTGGTTTGCATACATTTGAAATTAAAGTTGCATACTTGGTTCTTTGGGCCATCATGCATGAAAATGCGTGATTGGTGGCTCGAGAATCGAGGTACATCTTCCTTTAAGTCATTGACATGATAAGGAGTGTGTTTAGTGCATATATGCTTTGAATTGCATTGCCATGCCAGTATTTGCCTTTTCTTCTTTGTGAGTTGCGTGTTCTGCAGTATTCAAGGTTTACCGGCAATGTTTAGTGACCGGCAATCAATTTTAGCCGATGGGTCAATTCGCCGATGAGCTCAATTCACTGCCGGTGGAAGTTTTGAGCAGCCGGTAGTGATCTTCAGTACCTAAGGAAGTATTCCTAAGACTGTGGCAGTCTTCTGAGATGCAAAGCAGGGAAAACAGAGGCAATCTAAGCATGGTAATGCGATTCCGAGCAGGTCCCGAGCGTGCGATGCATCTGGCCCTCTTCCCGAGGTGACTTACTGTTTTCCTATTTTAATTAGTTTGTCAACTAATCAAGAAATTTGTAATATTTAATTAGCTTGCGTAGTTAATTATCTGTATTATTTATTCGGTCCCTCCGAGCGAGGGCATAATTGTAATAAGTGTGGGTGAGTGTGTGTATGTCTTCCAACCCCCATTTCTTTCTTCCCTTTTATTTACCTGCTTATGATGGTAGATTAGGGCATATTTAAAATTAGCATACCTTATGCAATGCATGCGCATCCATGCATCTGCTGACATGCATCGGGCTCGGTACATCATCTGAATCGCATTGTATTTCAAATATAATTTGAATACGTGTTACTCGTGCATTTCACAAGCCATCTTTAGGGTTAGCCGAGCCTACTCTAAATTGCATCCTTGCCTGTGTTGCATTAGCCACTTAACATGACCTAGGGACATGCATGTCTGCTAACTAGTTTTTGTTTTGGCACGGAGTACTATGTAAGTATTTAATGCTTTAGCATACCACATGCGTGTGAATGTTGCCATGACAGTATGCTTACCATGCGGCTAAATGCTTATGTGAGATAAACTGCTTGAATGCCTGTGGGTGGAGGTTGGATTGCTTAAGTTGGAAAACTCATTGAAATCCGTATTTTAGCCTACTTGCGAGTAGCAAATTCCGAAACATTTTCAAAACAAACGGATATGCAATGTTTATTTCCAAATTAGGCAATCTAGTCTATACTTGTTTGCTGCACGCATAACATAGTAATTCTAGGTTAATAATTGGAATAAGAACATATAATGTTTTCAAAAACGGATATCACGGTTAGTAGAGGCCGGTCTTCGGACCGGGCGAAAGGGGGTGCTCATAGCTGACCTTCCCCGATCGTACCCAAGCTCCCGAGCCAAGACCACTTTGGTGATGACGGACACGCATTCTTAAGACCGAGTCGGTTTCCTAAATTCTCCCATTAAAAATATTTAGGTGGCGATCAGAATCCGCAAAGCAGTCCATGTTTGGCACTACTTTTTCAAAACTGCTTTTTCTTCAATTCGATTTGCCAGAGTTGGACTCTTTGGTTCAGATTAAGAACCGCAACAAACAAAAGGGAGTCCGAACTGTAGCGAGGTCCCTCGCGGCTTGTTACAGCGCCCATAGTCTCGGATCATAGACCCACCAACTCTCATCTTGAGGCCGCGCCTCAACCTCTTCTCGAATTCGACATCTGGGCGTTCCTCGACGCCACAAGTTCAAGTCTTGAACTCGACAAGCTTAGTAAAAGCAAATTTCATTCTCGCCATCAAGAACTCAACTGTAACAGCTAGCAGAATTGATCCCTTAGCTTCTCTCTGACTGCCGGAGATAAGAACTTCTCCTGGAAAGCACCCACAAAAGCCTCCCAAGTGCCATCCAAACAACTCTTCACGAACTTCCACCATCGACCAAGATCTCCTTCACCGAAAGATGCCAAGGTCACTTTCAATGCTCGCCTCGATGCAAAGCATCTCGAACGCCTTACTCATTTGCTCCAACCACTCATCCGCTTTTAAGTGGCTCCTTCGGATCCCCACAAACTCATCCGTTAGACCGAAGAACTCCCTCTTCAAGAAGGAAGGCCCCGCTTAAGAAACACGGCCTACATCGAGCTCGAACTGATTCTCGGCTCCGAGAATACCCATAGACTCCTCAAAGCATCGGCTATCCTCGCCAAAGCGCCCATAGCCTCGACCACTGCTCGGCCACATTGGCTCGACCAACTCCCTCTGCATTGCCGAACGTCATCCGTAAAGGCATCTCTCGCCTCTTAGGCCTACTCGCCTACCACCTGCCCTCGCCCCGACATCCTAATAAAGGTAACAGAGAACGTTAGCACATTCACAAATGTACCGAAGCCATAATACTCGCGTCCTAATGCATGGACAACTGTAATTCACTCCACATAAGCACATAAACACATAAGCACCTACGAATCTCATTTCCGGATAATGATAGTCCCGAGGCGTTGCTAGAGTTCCGGTTAGAAACAGCATTGATCAAGTGCTTTTCTAATGAGACTTACAGAAAACCAAGGATCCAATCAACATCCTAGAAACTAAATCCCATACTGAAATAGTCACATAAGCATGTTATCAATTAAACACATAGCATATGACACTACATCTAAGTCTCTATCAAGCGAGACAAACCCATTGTGATACTAATCACTTCCCACGTACCCAAAGTATTCGAACCCAGGACGCTCTGATGCCAAGTTGTGACGCCCTCAAAAAAATAACATTAGAACCCATCAATTTAGACATGCATTGATGTAAAAGATAAATATTCTTCTATTCATCAGAGTAGTTTATTACAACAAGTATTACATGTTAACAACAAAAGCAAATGCCTCATGGCTTATGACTTTCAAGTTAACACTTGGTTACAAGAAGAGAGTACTAACTCAAATACACATTAAGCCCTTGGCCTGAATTTACATGTAATACATCCAAAAGATAACAAAAACGACAAAAGTCTGTCTGCCTCTTGCCTCCCAAGCTATGTCCTTGGAGGTGGCATGCTACCAGTACCTGAAAATAATGTCCTATATAGGGTGAGCCAATGCCCAGTAGAGATATGCTAAACACAGTATGGGCAATAACTAAGACATTAGCAATTGATAGATTGTCAATACAGATACATCCACACATATCGCATTCCAGTTTCATGACATTAAGTCCATGTTACATTTCATTTCCCATTTCCTTTTCAACTTTGAGTTTGAAAACAAGGCTCAACACCTAGCCAAATAACTTAATGAGATTAAGACTCATCTTTAAAACACCTTCGAAATTCATGATGGATACACATTGTAATGCTATACCGATAACACACACCCTTTCCACACTTTACGAAAGATACACATTTCGGTGCTGTATCAACAAAACATAGAATCACTTCTACACTTCACAATTGATAACGATATACATTTTAGTGCTATATCAAACCAATTCGAACACTTCCATAATCAACACTTGATACACATTGTAGTACTGTATCAATGTCACACAAAATCCGGTTTAGAGGTCCACTCCCTATCTTCCCCTAAACTGTGGAGTACATCCCTTATCTCCTCCCACACAACACATGTATATAAACATAGATCATATACAATCAATCAATACATAAAGTTCATGTATTATTCCAGTCACTATATTCGATAACATACTCAATCGATTAGTTTTAGTTTGCCTAATCATCATACATTGTCTACAACAATCAAAACTACCCTCCACCGGTAGCCCAAGCAATTATTTCTAAACATATAATAAAAGCTCCAACAGATAAAATATCAATGTTTTCAAAAGTGAGCGATTAACCAATCCAACTCCACCATTTCACAATATAATGAGTCAATTTCATTATTTCCAACTCAATTCCATAAATCCACAACTTTTCCAAATTAATTATACCAATTAATTTATATAACACCTTAGGGCTTTCCACCCATTCTTTCAATAACAACCCAATGGTCCAAAAATCAACAACCAACCACAATACCATTATTTTGAAACCTAAAATACACTTTTTAGAATCAAAATAATAAAACCCTCTTTTAACATTTTGAAACCCTAAGTCCCAAAATTACCCAACTTCAACACTTTATCTAAACAGCCAAAAATCTACGTCAAAGACCATAAAAGTGAGTAGGAATCCCTACCTCAAAAGTTGACACCCAACGAAGAAGATGAAGAAAACGAAAATGCTCCAAATCCCGAGATTCTTGGATCAAAAGATAGCCCTCGACGATCAACAACTTTTTTGTAAAGGCCAAAGGTGAGAAAACAACTCCTACTAGATCAATACCTAGAGAGAAGGCAAGGTTCTAGAGAGAGAGGCTCAACAATGGAGTTTTGAAAAAGTAAGAGAGAGAAAAGGATGTGGAAAAAGTGATCCAAAAATTCGGATCTCGGTTTTATATAAGAATGCCCGCCGAGCGTGGAAACCCCGCCGAAGGCCACTCACTCTTCGCCGAAGGCCAAAATTCCGCCGAGCGGATACACACTTCGAACTTTTATCAACCAGTCTTCGCCGAGCGTAAAACTCCCGCCGAAGGCCACATTAAACTCACGCTGAAGGCCAAAACGCCCGCCGAAAGGCCCAACACCGCAGAGGAAATATCGGAGATGGAAAATCACGCCGAAGGTTAAAAACACCCGCTGAGCGGAGAAGCAAACGAAGGCCCGCTGAAGGCCAAAAGCTCCGCCGGCGTGAAGGCAAAAATCGGCAACTACTCTTGGTTTCTAAGTTCAACCAACTCAGAATAAACCCGCCCAACACATCCTATAACTCAAATACAAAGTACGAAAGGATGCAAACAAGGTATAAGCAACTATTAACATCCACTAAACAAGTCCGATCATCAGACATTAAGGAAAACTCGGGATCGCTATAACCTCCCCCCTTAAAGAATTTCGTCCCCGAAATTAAGCACAAGTTTTCAAAGACAAGTTTTTTTCTCCATTCCCAACAGTATTACAACACCATGTTAAACAACCCGACCCATTACCGGTCAATCTCATCATATAACAACCTGCATTATCAACATGCATTCCTTTGAAACTTATTAATTTCAACTCATCTTCCACAATTTCATATCATAACTTATGTTCATGATACATTTCCAATTATACAACCCTCAACATATGCAATGTTACATCAAACTTCCATTAAACCAAAACATAAACCATGTTTTACAACCTAAGATATATTCAATATTCTTAAGGTTCAATAATACAACAAAATATACAATATATGCTTAAACATCCACAAATAGATCCGGATATTTCTCTCGGACCTCCAACTCACGTTCCCAAGTGGCTTCCTCCACTCCGTGATGTTTCCACAAAACCTTCACTAGGGGAATGGTCTTGCCTCGCAAGACTTGCTCCCGCCTATCCAAGACCCAAATCGGTCCAATCCAACACATGGGACGGATCCGGCTCGTACTTCCGAAGCATACTCACATGAAATACGTCATGCACCCCGGACAACTGTGGTGGCAAAGCCAAACGGTAAGCAACTTCCCCAATCCTCTCAAGGATCTCAAAGGGACCAATAAACCGAGGGGATAACTTCTCACTCTTCCCAAACCTCATCAAACCTCGCCTACGTGATATTTTCAAGAAAACACGATCACCTATCTCAAACGCCAAAGGCCTTCTCCTACGGTCGGCATAACTCTTTTGGCGACTCTGGGCTGTAACGAGCCTCCTACGGACAAGCTCAACTTTCTCCGTCGTCTCCCTAACCAACCTGCACCCAACAAAGGTGCATCACCCACCTCGCCCAACAAACCGGAGACCTACACGGCCGGCCATACAAGGCCTCAAACGGTGCCATACCGACATTACATCGAAATCGTTGTTGTAGGCAACTCCACCAAGGGTAAGTGCCTCTCCCACATCCCACTAAAATCAAGGACACAACCTCGAAGCATATCCTCAAGGATCTGAATAGTACACTCGAATCGCCTGTCACCGAGGATGATAAGTCGCATTAAAGGTCAACTTAGTACCCAAGGCACTCTGCAAACTCGCCACAACCCGCAATAAACGAGGATCTCTATCTCGAGACGATCGTCACCGGGACCCCTGCAACCTCACTATGTCCCGAATATACAAGTCGGCAAGATGATCTATCAATCTCTCGCACAAGATAGGGATGAAGTGCGCCGACTTAGTCAATCGGTCTACAACCACCCAAATAGCATCACTACCCCGCCGAGTCCTCGGAGACCTACAACGAAGTCCATAGTGACATGCTCCCACTTCCACTCTAAGAATAGGCAAGGGTTGCAACAAACCCGGCTGCCTCGATGTTCGGCCTTCACTTGTCGACAAGTAAGGCACTTCGACACCTAAAATCGCCACATCTCTCTTCATACCCTCCACCAAAATCAAGGCCCCAAATCATGATACATCTTGGTGCCTCCCGGATGCACCGCAAGGCGTGAATGGTGAAACTCTCGGAGTACTTCCTCTTGGCAAGACTCCGGCGCAAACAAATGGTCTCGGTACCTCACACTCATGTCGGGATACACCGTTAAACCTTTCTCAACCTTCCCACTGGAAATCTTCTCTCAGAGGGATTCTACCTCAAGGTCACCTCTCTGTTCCTCTAACACTCTAGTCACGAGTGTAGGTCAACAGAAAATAAGGTCACAAATTTCAACGGATTCGCCCAGAAGCAAATCAAACTCGCCAAGCACCCCTAACATCTCCCATTCCCTGATGGCTATACAAGCTACATCACTAATGGATTTTCTACTAAGTGCATCGGCCACAACATTGGCCTTTCCCGGGTGATAGTGCAACTCAAAATCGTAGTCCTCAATGAACTCCATCCACCTTCTCTGCCTCAAGTTCAAGTCCTTCTGTGTAAACAGATACTTCAAACTCTTATGGTCCGAGAATATCTCGAACTTCTCACCATATAGGTAATGCCTCCAGATTTTCAAGGCAAAGATCACTGCTGCTAACTCTAGGTCGTGTGTAGGGTAATTCTTCTCGTGAATTTTCAACTGACGTGAACCGTAGGCTACCACTTTCCCCTCTTGCATTAACACACAACCCAAACCCTCTCGTGAGGCATCACAATAAACCGCATAACCCAACCCTCTCCTGAATAATCAAGACCGAGCGTGGCCAATCTAACTTTCACTCTTGAAACGACTTTTCACAAGTCTCACTCCATACGAATTTGACTCTTCCGAGTCATTTAGTCAACGGTGAAGCTAACTCGAGAAATCCTTCACAAACCGGCGTAATACCCACTAATCCCGTAAATCATGGATCTCAAACACACTCTAGGTCAGGCCCAATCTTGCACTGCCTCTATCTTGGATGTATCAACAGACACCCCTTCCCCGGATACTACATGGCCTAAGAACTTGACTTCTCCTAGCCAGAACTCATACTTCCCAAACTTGGCATACAGCCTATGGGCTCTAAGTAACTCAAGCACTACTCTCAAGTGTTCCTCGTGCTCCTCCTCAGAAGGCGAATAGATAAGAATGTCGTCCACGAAAACGACCACAAAGTGATCTAGGAATTCCCTGAAGATCCGGTTCATCAAGTCCATAAAGAATGCGGTGCATTGGTAAGCCCGAATGGCATCACCAGAAACTCTTAATGGCCATACCGCGTACAGAATGCCGTCTTTGGAATATCCTCCTCCATGACCCTCAACTGGTGGTAACCCGATCTCAAGTCTATCTTAGAGAAACAACGGGAACCCTTCAAATGGTCAAACAGATCATCTATACGGGACATAGGGTACTTATTCTTGACCGTAGCCCGATTCAACTTCCGATAGTCGATACAAAGTCTCAAGGCACCATCTTTCTTTTTAGCAAATAGGGCCGGTGCTCCCCACGGCGAAACACTAGGGCGAACAAATCCCTTATCCAACAACTCTTGGAGCTGAATCTTCAACTCACTCAACTCAGCTGGGGCAAAACGGTAAGGTGCCATAGAAATTGGCGTTGTGCCGGGCACTAAATCAATGGAGAACTTAATCTCACGGTGAGGTGGCAAACCAACGAGATCCTCGGGAAAAACATCCGAATACTCACAAACCACTATCGGTAAAACAATCTAGGTCTCATCACACTCACCACTCAAAAAGCTGGTGGCAACACACTACCAACCCGATCCCCCAAGAAATGGAAACACTCCCCGCTCAAGGTACAAACTGTGACCCTCTAGCGGTAGCAATCAATAACAGCCCGGTATGACGATAGCCAGTCCATACCCAAAATAATATCAAAACCCTTCATGGGCATAACTACAAAAGGAAATGGAAGCCGATGATCGGCGACCTCTATATCACAACCTCTACATCCGTGCTTCAAAATTAATTCACCCCCAACAGGTGATACAACACATATAGGAGATGCTAATTGTGCCAACTCCAATTCCAAAACAGATGCAAATGCAGCAGATACAAAAGAATGAGACGCACTCGTATCAATCAATACACTAGCAACCAAGTTGCAAAACAGAAAGGTACGTCTCACAACTAATGGAACCGGTACCAAGTCCTCGCAGTAATAAAGATACACGCCCAAGTAGGCCCTTGATCCACTGCCACCTCTTGAGCATACGATCACAGACAGATCGACGATGAAGCCTCGATTGGCCCTCGAGGCTCAGATCGACTGGCTAAAGATCGTGTCTCGCCAGATGCACCAAATGTGTCACCCAATCGGGCAAAACCTCTTCAGTGCCCTCCGACCACATCGATAGCAAGACAAAGGTGACCCGCCTCGATTCAGCTCATGGTCTAGCTGAAGATGAAATACCGAGCTCCTCCTCTCAGGCAAACCGAAGCCTTGTGGCCCAGCTGGCCACACTTGTAACATGTGAAGTCTCCCTGATTGCCTCTCCCCGAGCTTGCACTCGGTACTGGAAAGATCGATCTAGCAACACCACTCTGAGACTGCTAAGGGTTAGCACCACTCTGTCTCCTGCCATCACCTTGACCATCCTGGCTCCTCTTAGAGCCCCTCTGTCCTTCTTCCTCCTGCATCATGATCTCCATATGGGCTGCCACATCCACCAAGCGCCCATAGTCTCGGATCATAGACCCACCAACTCTCATCTTGAGGCCGCGCCTCAACCTCTTCTCGAACTCGATAGGCGGCTCTCGAACGCCACAAGTTCAAAGTAACTCGACAAGCTAGTAAAGCAATTTCATACTCGCCATCAAGAACTCAATCAGAATACCGCGTAATCGATCCTCGCCTTCTCTCGATCACGGAGATAAGAACTTCTCCTGGAAAGCACCCACAAAAGCCTCCCAAGTGCCATCCAAACGACTCTTCACGAACTTCTACCACTGCCCCGCATCTCCCTTCAGCTGGAAAGATGCCAAGGTCACTTTCAATGCTTCGTCCTCGATGCCAAGCATCTCGAACGTCTTACTCATCTGCTCCAACCACTCATCCGCCTTAAGTGTCTCCTTCGGATCCCCCACAAACTCATCCGGGTTAGACCGGAAGAACTCTCTCTTCAAGAAGGAAGGCCCTGCTTCAGCAACCTGGGCCTACACTGGAGCCTGAACTAGATTCTCAGCTCTGAGAATACCCATAGACTCCCTCAAAGCATTGGCTATCCCTCGGGCCAAAGCGCCCATAGCCTCCTGACCCGCTGGCTCGGCCACATTGGCCTAACCAACTCCCTCCTGCATTGCCGGAACGTCATCCGGTAAAGGCATCTCCTGCCTCCTAGGCCTACCTCGCCTACCACCTCGTCTTCGTCTTGACATCCTAATAAAGGTAACAGAGAACGTTAGCACATTCACAAATGTGCCGAAGCCATAATACTCGCGTCCTAATGCATGGACAACTGTAATTCACTCCACATAAGCACATAAACACATAATCTCCTACGAATCTCATTTCTGAATAATGATAGTCCCGAGGCGTTGCTAGAGTTTCGGTTAGAAACAGCATTGATCAAGTGCTTTTCCAACAAGACTCACAGAAACCCAAGAATCCAATCAACATCCTAGAAACTAAATCCCATACCCAAATAGTCACATAAGCATGTTATCAATTAAACACATAGCATATGACACTACATCTAAGTATCTATCAAGCGACACAAACCCATTGGGATACTAATCACTTCCCACGTACCCAAAGTATTCGAACCCAGGATGCTCTGATACCAAGTTGTGACGCCCTCAAAAAAATAACATTAGAACCCATCAATTTAGACATGCATTGATGTAAAGATAAATATTCTTCTATTCATCAGAGTAGTTCATTACAACAAGTATTACATGTTAACAACAAAAGCAAATGCCCTACGGGCTTACAGCTTTCCAAGTTAACACTTGGTTACAAGAAGAGAGTACTAACTCAAATACACATTAAGCCCTTGGCCTGAATTTACATGTAATACACCCAAAAGATAACAAAAACGACAAAAGTCTGTCTGCCTCTTGCCTCCCAAGCTATGTCCTTGGAGGTGGCATGCTACCAAGACTGAAAATAATGTCTCATATAGGGTGAGCCAATGCCCAAGAGAGATATGCTAAACACAAGATGGGCAATAACTAAGACATTAGCAATTGATAGATGGTCAACAGATACATCCACACATATCACATTAGGTTTCATGACATTAAGTCCATGTTACATTTCATTTCCCATTTCCTTTTCAACTTTGAGTTTGAAAACAAGGCTCAACACCTAGCCAAATAACTTAATGAGATTAAGACTCATCTTTAAAACACCTTTGAAATTCATGACGGATACACATTGTAATGTCAGTCGATAACACACAAACCCTTTCCATACTTTCTGAAAGATACACATTTTCGGTCTTTGTATCAACAAAACATAGAATCACTTCTACAATTCACAATTGATAACGATATACATTTTAGTGCTATATCAAACCAATTCAACACTTCCATAATCAACACTTGATACACATTGTAGTGTCAGATCAATGTCACACAAAATCTGGTTTAGAGGTCCATCCCTATCTTCCCTAAACCGTGGAGTACATCCCTATCTCCTTCCACACAACACATGTATATAAACATAGATCATATACAATCAATCAATACATAAAGTTCATGTATTATTCGGTCACTATATTCGATAGCATACTCAATCGATTAGTTTTAGTTTGCCTAATCATCATGCATTGTCTACAACAATCAAAACTACCCTCCACCGTAGCCCAAGCAATTATTTCTAAACAGAGATAATAAAAGCTCCAGATAAAATATCAATGTTTTCAAAAATGAACGATTAACCAATCCAACTCCACCATTTCACAATATAATGAGTCAATTTCATTATTTCCAACTCAATTCCATAAATCCATAACTTTTCCAAATTAATTATACCAATTAATTTATATAATACCTTAGGGCTTTCCACCCCTTCTTCCAATAACAACCCAATGGTCCAAAAATCAACAACCAACCACAATACCATTATTTTGAAACCTAAAATACACTTTTTAGAATCAAAATAATAAAACCCTCTTTTAACATTTTGAAACCCTAAGTCCCAAAATTACCCAACTTCAACACTTTATCTAAACAACCAAAAATCTACGTCAAAGACCATAAAAGTGAGTAGGAATCCCTACCTCAAAAGTTGACACCCAACGAAGAAGAAAATGCTCCAAATCCCGAGATTCTTGGATCAAAAGATAGCCCTCGACGATCAACAACTTTTTTGTAAAGGCCAAAGGTGAGAAAACAACTCCTACTAGATCAATACCTAGAGAGAAGGCAAGGTTCTAGAGAGAGAGGCTCAACAATGGAGTTTTGGAAAAGTAAGAGAGAGAAAAGGATGTGGAAAAAGTGATCCAAAAAGTCGGATCTCGGTTTTATATAAGAGTCGCCCCTCGGCGTGAAACCCTCGCCGGCGCCACTCCTGAACTCCGCCGAGCGGCGCATACACACTTCCAGAACCTTTGCTGAACTAGGTCCCCGCACGAGTGTAAAAGTCCCCGCTCGAGCGTCACACACAAACTCACGCTCGAGCATCAAAACGCCTGCTCGAGTGTCCAACACTGCAGAGGAAATACTGGGAGATGGAAAATCACGCTCGAGCATCAAAACACCCGCTCAAGCGGAGAAGCAACAACGAAGGGCCCGCTCGAGCGTCAAAAGCTCCGCTTGAGCGTGAAGGCAAAAATCTGGACAACTACTCTTGGTTTTTAAGTTCAACCAACCTATAACAAACCTGCCGAACACATCCTATAACTCAAATACAAAGTACGAAAGGATGCAAACAAGGTATAAGCAACTATTAACATCCACGGAAACAAGTCCGGATCACTGTACACAATGAGAAAACCCGGGATCGCTATATTCATTGAAGAAACCACTATACCATAATGATCTATTTGGAAATTGAATAAAAAAGGAAGTTGAATAGAAATGGAAGTTAAAGAAAAAGAAAAAATTTAGGTTCATTCAAAAAACCACTATACCTTAATGATCTATTTGGAAATTGAATAAAAAAGGAAGTTGAATAGAAATGGAAGTTGAATAAAAATGAAAGTTGAATAAAAAAAAAAATGGAGGTTCATTCAAGAAAGCACTATATCTTAACGATCTATTTGGAAATTAAATAAAAAAGGAAGTTGAATAAAAATGGATGTTGCATAAAATTAACAACGGAAGTTCATTCAAGAAACCACTATACCTTAATGATCTATTTGGAAATTGAATAAAAAAGGAAGTTGGATAGAAATGGAAGTTGAATAAAAATAAAAAATGGAGGCTCATTCAAGAAAGCACTATATCTTAACGATCTATTTGGAAATTAAATAAAAAAGGAAGTTGAATAAAAATGGATGTTGCATAAAATTAATAATGGAAGTTCATTCAAGAAACCATTATACCTTAACGATCTATTTGGAAATTGAATAAAAAAGGAAGTTGAATAGAAATGGAAGTTGAATAAAAATGGAAGTTGAATAAAAATAAAAAATGGAGGTTCATTCAAGAAAGTACTATATCTTGACGATCTATTTGGAAATTAAATAAAAAAGGAAGTTGAATAAAAATGAAAGTTGAATAAAAATGGATGTTGCATAAAATTAACAATGGAAGTTAATTCAACAAGCCACGATACCTTAACGATCTATTTGGAAATTGAATAAAAAAGGAAGTTGAATAGAAATGGAAGTTAAATAAAAATGAATGTTGAATAAAAATAAAAAATGGATGTTCATTTATGAAAGCACTCTATCTTAACGATCTATTTGGAAATTAAATAAAAAAAGGAAGTTGAATAGAAATTGAAGTTGAATAAAAATAAAATGGAAGTTCATTCGAGAAACCACTATACCTTAACGATCTATTTGGAAATTAAATAAAAAAGAAAGTTTCATGAAAATTAATAGTAAAAGTTCATTGAAGAAACCAATATACCTTAACGATCTATTTGGAAATTAAATAAAAAAGAAAGTTGAATAGAAAAGGAAATTGAATAAAAATGGAAGTTGCATAAAAATAAAAATCAAAGTTGCATAAAATTAATAATGGAAGTTCATTCAAAAAACCACTCTACCTTAACGATCTATTTGGAAATTAAATAAAAAAGGAAGTTGAATAAAAAAGAAAATTAAATAAAAAAGGAAGTTGAATAGAAAAGAAAATTGAATAAAAATAGAAGTTGAATAAAAATAAAAAGCGAAGTTGAACAAAAATGGATGTTGAATAAAATAAAAATGGAACTTGCAAAAAATAATAATTGAAGTTAAATAAAAAAGAAGTTGAATAGAAAAGGAAATTAAATAAAAATGGAAGTTGAATATAGCGATCCCGGGTTTTACCCCTTGTTATACAGTGATCCGTTGGTTCCGTGGATGTTAATAGTTGTTTATATCTTGTTTACATCCTTTCATACTTTGTATTTGAGTTATAGGATGTGTTGGGCAGGTTTGTTACAGGTTGGTTGTGTTTGGGAGTCAAGTGTTGCTGCCCAGATTTCTGGACCTTCACTCGAGCGAGAAGTTTGTCGCTCGAGCGAGCTTCTTGTTTTGGTCCTTCACTCAAGCCAGGGTTTCTTAGCTCGAGCGAGAGTTGAGTTTTTGTATCTGGTGGATCGAGCCAGAGTGGCTTCGCTCGAGCAAGCGATTGCGTCTGGTTCTGGACCTGAGAATTGCATTTCTTGGCTCGAGCGAGCTTTTCTTCGCTCGAGCAGTCTGGTTTGTTCTTCACTCGAGCGAGCAGTCCGTCGCTCGAGCGTGCATCTGGTTGCAGACCTGAGGGTTTGGGTTGGTGGCTCAAGCGAGTATTCTATTGCTCGAGCGTGCTTCTGGGTTGTTGGCTCGAGCGAGACCTTCTTGGCTCAAGCGAGAGTTTCTATGTCTGGTCACTCGAGCGACCAAGTCTTCGCTCGAGCGAGCCTGTTTTATATCAGCGGACAGCAGCGATTTTAAACATCACTTTTTCATTCCCTTTTCTTTTCAAACACTATATCCGAGACCCTCTCTCTCTAAGATTTGATCTCTCTAGAGTGTGAATCTACCCTAGGGCCTTTGTTAAAAAGATAGAGGGTGTTGAGAGCTTCAATTTAATCTGAAAAACTTTGAATTTAGAGCACGTTGGTCTTTGGGTCTTCATCTTCGTTTGGGCTCAAACTTCAAGGTAGGGATACCCTACTCCTCTTTATGAGCTTTGTCTTTGAATTTTAGCATTTTGATATGTTGGGGGTTGGGCAATTTTTAGAAAGTTTGGGTCTTTTGTGTAATTTTACAAAAGATGGGGTTTTATATATATATGAACCTATATGCATTTTTGGCATGGAGAAGTGAGATAAATGATGGATTATTGGTAGAAATGAAACCTTAAGGTTTTTTTTGGTAATTATGGGAAATGCCCTAATTACATTGATGAATTAATTTGTGAAATTAATTTGAGGAATGAGAAATTGAGTTGAAAATGTTGGAATTGGTAATGTATGGGATTAAAGGGTGTAGTTGGATTATTTATCACTCACTGAATTGAAATGTCGATACCTTATCCATTTGATGCATTTATTTTCTGTTTAGAGATAACTGCTTTGGGATATCGGTGGAGGATAGTCTTGATTGTTGTAGACAATGCATGATGATTATGCAAACTAAAACTAATCGATTGAGCATGTTAATGAACATAGCGATTGGAATAATACATTAATTTTATGTATTGGATGATTGTATATGACTTATGGGTATATGCATTGTGTGTGTGGGAGGAGATAGGGGATGTACTCCACGGTTTAGGGGAAGATAGGGGATGGACCTCTAAACCGGATTGTGTGTGACATTGATACAGCACTACAATGTGTATTAAGTGTTGACTACGGAAGTGTTTAAGTTGATTTGATATAGCACTAAAATGTATATCGTTATCAATTGTGAAATATGAAAGTTTTTCTATGTTATGTTGATACAACACCAAAATGTGTATCTTTGGTAAAGTACGAAAGTGTTTTAAAGATGAGTTGCATTCTCATTAAATTATTTGGCTAAGTGTTGAGCCTTGTTTCAAACTCAAAGTTGAAAAAGAAGTGGAAAGAGAATTGTTACATGGACTTAAATGTCATGAAACCTAACGTGATATAAGTGGATGTATTCTGTGTTGACCATCTATCAACCGCTAATCTTTTAGTCCTTTGCTCATAGTGGTTTAGTGTATTTCTCTGGTGTGGCTCACCCT
This sequence comes from Camellia lanceoleosa, assembly GCA_025200525.1. Classification (NCBI taxonomy): domain Eukaryota; kingdom Viridiplantae; phylum Streptophyta; class Magnoliopsida; order Ericales; family Theaceae; genus Camellia; species Camellia lanceoleosa. Next base: position 640,852 of record JANUSC010000087.1, on the reverse strand, counting down.
ATATGGGACATCATTTTCGTCAGGTAGCATGCCACCTCCAAAGACATAGCTTGGGAGGCTAGAGGCAGACAGGCTTTTTGGTTGTTTGATCTCCTTTTTGATGTATTACATGTAATTTCAAGCCAAGGGCTTAATGTGTATTTGAGTTAGTACTCTCTTTTTGTAACCAAGTGTTAACTTAGAAAGTCATGGCGTAGGGCATTTGCTTTTGTTGTTAACATGTAATACTTTTGTAATGAGTTACTCTGATGAATAGAATGATGGTTATCTTTCATATCAATGCATGTCTAGATTGATGGGTTTAATGAAAGTTCATTCAAGAAACCACTCTACCTTAACGATCTATTTGAAAATTAAATAAAAAAGGAAATTAAATAGAAAAGGTAATTGAATAAAAGTTGAAATTGAATAAAAATAAAAATGAAAGTTGCCTAAAATTAAAAATTGAAGTTCATTCAAGAAACCACTATACCATAGTGCTCTATTTGGATAACAATGCAAGTTGCATAAAATTAAAAATGGAAGTTGCATAAAATTAAAAATGAAGTTGAATAGAAAAGGAAATTGAATAAAACTAGAAATTGAATAAAATGAAAATTGGATAAAAATGGAAGTTGAATAAAAATGAAAATGGAAGTTGAATAAAAATAAAGTTCTTCAATGAACTTCCATTGTTAATTTTATGCAACTTCTTTTTTTATTTAATTTTCAAATAGATCGTTAATGTATAGTGGTTTCTTGAATTAAATTCCATTGTTAATTTTATGCAAATTCCATTTTTATTTTCCAAATAGATCGTTAAGGTATAGTGGTTTCTTGAATGAATTGCCATTTTTAATTTTAGTCAACTTCCATTTTTATTGAGTTTCATTTTCTACTCAACTTCCTTTTTTATTTAATTTCCAAATAGATCGTTAAGGTATAGTGGTTTTTTGAATTAACTTCCATTGTTAATTTTAAGCAACTTTCATTTTTATAAAATTAACAATGGAATTTAATTTCCTTTTCTATTGAACTTCCTTTTACATTTAATTTCCAAATAGATCGCTAAGGTATAGTGGTTACTTAAATTAACTTCCATTTTTAATTTTATTCAACTTCTATTTTTATTTTTATTCAACTTCCATTTTTATTTAATACCCAAATAGATCGTTAAGGTATAGTGGTTTCTTGAATGAACTTCCATTTTTAATTTTAGGCAACTTCCTTTTTTATTTACAATGGAAGTTGAATACAAATAAAAATGTAGTTGAATAAAAATGGAAGTTGAATAAAATGGAAGTTGCATAAAATTAAAAGTGGAAGTTCATTGAAGAAACCACTATACCTTAACGATCTATTTGGAAATTGAATAAAAAATGAAACTGAATAAAAATAAAACTAGAAGTTGCATAAAATTAAAAATGGAACCACTATACCTTAACGATCAATTTGGAAATAAAATAAAAAAGGATGTTAACTAAAAAAGGACATTGAATAGAAAAGTAAATTGAATAACAAAGGATGTTGAATACAAAAAGGAAATTGAATAAAAATGGAAGTTGCATAAAATTAACAATGGAAGTTCATTGAAGAAACTACTATACCTTGATGATCTATTTGTAAATTAAATAAAAATGGAAGTTCATTCAAGAAACCACTATACCTTAATGAATTATTTGGAAATTGAATAAAAATGAAAGTTGAATAGAAAAGTAAATTGAATAAAAACGGACGTTGAATAGAAAAGGAAATTGAATAAAAATGGAAGTTGAATAAAAATAAAAATGGAAGTTGCCTAAAATTAAAAATGGAAGTTGCCTAAAATTAAAAATGGAAGTTAAATAAAATTAAAAGTGGAAGTTCATTTAAAAAACCACTATATCTTAACGACCTTTTTGGAAATTTAATTAAAAATAGAAGTTGAATAAAAAAAAAATGGAAGTTGTATAAAATTAAAAAATTGAATAAAAATAAAAATGGAAGTTGCATAAAATTAAAAATGGAAGTTGAATAAAAAAGGAAACTGAATAAAAATGGAAGTTGAATAAAACTAAAAATGAAAGTTGAATAAAAATAACAATGGAAGTTGATTCAAGAAAACCACTATACCTTAACGATCTATCATTTTTAACTTCCAAATAGATCGTTAAGGTATACAAAAGGAAATGGAAATTAAAGAAAAAAGGAAGTTGAATAGAAAAGTTAATTGAATAAAAATGGAAGTTGAATAAAATAAAAATGGAAGTTGAATAGAAAAGTAAATTGAATAGAAATGGAAGTTGAATAAAAATAAAAATGGAAGTTGCATAAAACTTAACAATGGAAGTTCATTCGAGAAACATTTTTAATTTTATGCATAAGATTAACAATGGAAGCTCATTCAAGAAACCACTATACCATAACGATCTATTTGGAAATTAAATAAAAAAAGAAGTTGAATAGAAAATGAAATTGAATAAAAATGAAAGTTCAATAAAAATAAAAATGAAAGTTGCATAAAATTAACAATGGAAGTTCATTTAAAAAACCATTATACCTTAACGATCTATTTGGAAATAAAATAAAAGAGGAAGTCGAATAGAGAAACCACTATACCTTAACGATCTATTTGGAAATTTAAAAAAAAAAAAATAGGAAGTTGAATAGAAAAGGAAATTAAATACAAATGGAAATTGCATAAAAATGGAAGTCGAATAGAAAAGGAAATTGAATAAAAAATGAAAGTTGAATAAATATAAAAATGAAAGTTGAATAAAAATGGAAGTTTCATAAAATTGAAAATGCAAGTTCATTCAATAAACCACCATACCTTAACGATCTATTTGGAAAGTAAATTAACAATAGAAGTTGAATAGAAAATGAAATTGAATAAAAATGGATGTTGAATAAAAATAAAAAAGAAAGTTGAATAGAAAAGGAAATTGAATGAAAATGGATGTTGAATAAAAATAAAAATGGAAGTTGCATAAAATTAACAAAGGAAGTTCATTCAAGAAACCAATATACCTTAACGATCTATTTAGAAATTAAAGAAAAAAGGAAGTTGAATAAAAATAAAAATGGAAGTTGCATAAAATTAACAATGGAAGTTCATTCAAGAAAATAGTATACCTTAACGATCTATTTGGAAATTCAATAAAAAAATGAAGTTGAATAGAAAAGGAAATTGGATAAAAATGGAAGTTGAATAAAAATAAAAATGGAATTTGCATAAAATTAATAATGGAAGTTCATCCAATAAACTACTATACCCTAGAAAAGGAAATTGGATAAAAAATGGAAGTTGAATAAAAATAAAAATGAAAGTTTATTCGAGAAACCACTATACCCTACAGATCTCTTTGGAAATTAAATAAAAAAAGAAGTTGAATAGAAATTAACAATGGATGTTCATTCAAGAAACCACTATACCTTAACGATCTATGTGGAAATTAAATAAAAAAAGAAGTTAAATAGAAAAGGAAATTGAATAAAAAGGCAAGTTGCCTAAAAATAAAAATGGAATTTGAATAAAAATAAAAATGAAAGTTGCATAAAATAAAAAATGGAAGTTCATTCAAGAAACCACTATACCTTAACGATCTATTTGGAAATTGAATAAAAAATGGAAGTTGAATAAAAATAAAAATGGAAGGTGAATAAAATTAAAAATGGAAGGTCATTCAAGAAACCACTATACCTTAACGATCTATTTGGAAGTTGGATAAAAATGGAAGTTGAATAAAAATAAAAATGGAAGTTGCATAAAATTAAAAATAGAAGTTGCATAAAATTAAAAATAGAATTTGCATAAAATTAATAATTGAAGTTGATTCAAGAAACCACTATACCTTAACGAATTATTTGGAAATTAAAAAAAAAAAGAAGAAAGTTGAATAGAAAAATATATTGAATAAAAAATGAAGTTGAATAAAAATTAAAATGGAAGTTGAATAAAATTAAAAATGGAAATTCATTCAAGAAACCACTATACCTTAACGATCTATTTGGAAATTAAATAAAAAAGGAAGTTGAATAAAAAAATAGAATTGAAGAAAAATGCAAGTTGTTAAGATATAGTGGTTTCTTGAATGAACTTCTATTTTAATTTTATTCAACTTCCATTTTTATGCAATTTCAATTTTATTTAATTTCCAAATAGATCGTTAAAGTATAGTGGTTTCTCAAATGAACTTCCATTTTTAATTTTATGCAACTTCTATTTTTATTTTTATTCAACTTCAAATGTTATTTTTATTCAATTTCCATATTTATTCAATTTTCTTTTCTATTCAACTTCCTTTTTTTATTTAATTTCCAAATAGATCGTTTAAGTTTTTTTTGTTAATTTTATGCAACATCAATTTTTTATTTTATGCAACATCCATTTTTAATTTTATGCAACTTCGATTTTTAATTTTATGCAACTTCATTTTCTATTCAACTACCTTTTTTATTTTATTTCCAAATAGATCTTTAAGGTATAGTAGTTTATTGGATGAACTTCCATTGTTAATTATATTCAACTTCCATTTTATTCAATTTTCATTTTTATTTTTATTCATCTTCTGATTTTATTCAACTTCCATTTTTATTCAATTTCCTTTTCTATTCAATTTCCTTTTTTATTTACTTTCCAAATAGATCGCTAAGGTATAGTGGTTTCTTCAATTAACTTCCATTGTTATTTTTATTCAACTTCCTTTTTTATTTAACTTCCAAATGGATCTTTAAGATATAGTGGTTTCTTGAATGAACTTCCATTTTTAATTTTATTCAACTTCCATTTTTATGCAATTTCCTTTTCAATTTTTAATTATATTAAATTTCCTTTTTTATTTAATTTCCAAATAGATCGTTAAGATATAGTGGTTTCTTAAATGAACTTCCTTTTATTCAACTTCTATTTTTATTGAATTTCCTATTCTATTCAACTTCCTTTTTTATGCAACTTCCATTTTTATTTAATTTCCAAATAATTCGTTAATGTATAGTGGTTTCTTGAATGAACATCCATTTTTAATTTTATGCAACTTCTATTTTTTATTTAATTTCCTTTTCTATTCAATTTTCATTTTCTATTCAACATCCTTTTTAATTTAATTTTCAAATAGATCGTTAAGGTATAGTGGTTTATTGAATGAACTTCCGTTCAATAAAAATGGAAATTGCATAAAAAATGGAAGTTGAATAAAAATGGAAATTCATTTAAAAACCCATTAAGGTATAATGGTTTCTTGAATTAACTCCATTGTTAATTTTATGCAACTTCCATTTTTATTTTTAATCAACTTCAATTTTTATTCAACTTCCATAGTTATTTTTATTCATCTTCCATTTTTATTCAACTTCCATTTTTTATTCCATTTTTATTTACTTTCCTATTCTATTCAACATCCTTTTTTATTTTTATTTCTATTCAACTGCCTTTTTTATTTACTTTCCAAATAGATCGTTAAGGTATAGTGGTTTCTTGAATGAACTTCCATTGTTAATTTTAGGCAACTTGCATTTTTATTCAATTTTGTTTTCTATTCAATTTTCTTTTTTATTTAATTTCCAAATAGATCGTTAAGGTATAGTGGTTTCTTAAATGAACCTCCATTTTCAATTTTATGCAACTTCTATTTTTAATGTTATGCAACTTTCATTTTTATTTTTATTCAATTTCCTATTCTATTCAACTTCAATGAACTTCCATTGTTAATTTTACACAACTTCCATTCTATTCAACTTCTTTTTTTATTTAATTCATTTTTTATTTAATTTCCCCTTTTATTTTTATTCAACTTCTATTTTTATTTTTATTCAACTTCCATTTTTATTCAACTTCCATAGTTATTTTTATTCATCTTCTATTTTTATTCAACTTCCATTTTTATTTACTTTCCTATTCTATTCAACATCCTTTTTTATTTTTATTTCTATTCAACTGCCTTTTTTATTTACTTTTCAAATAGATCGTTAAGTTATAGTGGTTTCTTCAATGAACTTCCATTGTTAATTTTATGCAACTTCCATTGTTATTTAATTTCCTTTTCTATTTAATTTTCAAATAGATCATTAAGGTATAGTGGTTTCTTGAATGAACTTTCATTTTTAATTTTATTCAACTTCCTTTTTTATTCAACTTCCATAGTTATTTTTATTCAACTTCCATTGTTAATTTTATGCAACTTCCATTTTTATTTTTATTCAACTTCCTTTTCTATTCAACTTCCTTTTTTATGAAACATCCATTTTTATTTTTATTCAACTTCCATTTGTATTTAATTTGTGTTTTTATTTAATTTCCAAAAAGGCAGTTGAATAGAAATAAAAATAAAAAAGGATGTTGAATAGAATATGAAAGTAAATAAAAAATGGAAGTTGAATAAAAATGGAAGATGAATAAAAATAACTATGGAAGTTGAATAAAAATAAATATAAAAGTTGAATAAAAATAAAAATGGAAGTTGAATAAAAATAAAAGGGGAAATTAAATAAAAAAGGAATTAAATAAAAAAAGAAGTTGAATAGAATGGAAGTTGCGTAAAATTAACAATGGAAGTTCATTGAAGTTGAATAGAATAGGAAATTGAATAAAAATAAAAATGGAAGTTGCATAAAATGGAATAAAAATGGAAGTTGCATAACATTAAAAATGGAAGTTGCATAAAATTGAAAATGGAGGTTCATTTAAGAAACCACTATACCTTAACGATCAATTTGGAAATAAAATGAAAAATGGAAGTTCATTCAAGAAACCACTATACCTTAACGATCTATTTGGAGATCAAAAAAAAAGGAAGTTGAATAAAAATAAAAATGGAAGTTGCATAAATTAACAATGTAAGTTCATTTAAGTTGAATAGAATAGGAAATTGAATAAAAATAAAAATGCAAGTTGCCTAAAATTAACAATGGAAGTTAATTCAATAAACCAATATACCAAAACGATCTATTTGAAAGTTAAATAAAAAAGGAAGTTGAATAGAAAAGGAAATTTCCAAATAGATCGTTAAGGTATAGTGGGGTTTCTTGAATGAACTGCCATTGTTAATTTTATTCAACTTCCTTTTTTATTTAATTTCAAAATAGATCGTTAATGCATAGTGGTTTAATTTCCAAATAGATCGTTAGGGTATAGTAAGTTGAATAAAAATAAAAATGGAAGTTGAATCAAATTAAAAATGGAAGTTGAATAAAAATAAAAATGGAAGTTGCATAAAATTAAAAATGGAAGTTGAATAGAAAATGTAATTTAATAAAAATGGAAGTTGAATACAAATAGAATGGAAGTTCATTTAAGAAACCATTATACCTTAACGATCTATTTGGAAATTAAATAAAAATGGAAGTTGCACAAAATTAACAATGGAAGTTCATTCAATAAACCACTCTACCTTAACGATCTATTTGGAAATTAAATAAAAATGACGTTGAATAGAAAAGGAAATTTAATAAAAATGGAAGTTGCATAAAAATAAAAATGGAAGTTGCATAAAATAAAAATGAAAGTTGCATAGAAGTGGAAATTAAAAATGGAAATTGAATATATAGCGATCCCGGTATTCCCTTTACTGTTCAGTTGTATTCCAGACTCGATTCCGTGGAGTTGGTAGCTGTGTCTACCTTGTTGTTGTCCTTTAATTCCATTTGATTGAGTTTTAGTATGTGTTGAACATGTTTCGAGCAGGTGGGTTGAGCCTTGGTCTAGAATCTACTTGCCCAAGTTTTGGGCGTTGCGCTCGAGCGGGTTATTCTGCGCTCGAGCGGAGTTCGGTTTTTGGTTGTCCGCTCGAGTGGGCCTTATTGCGCTCGAGCGGGGTTTACACACTCCTAATATTTCGTGCCTCTGCAAAATTTCTGCAGGTGTGTTTTTCACGCTCGAGCGGGTTTCTTTACGCTTGAGCGGGTCGCGCTCGAGCGGGTATGTTGGAGCTCGAGCGGGTAGTGCTTTGATTGTGAAAGTTCTGGGAGGGGGAAATCTACGCTCGAGCGGACTGGTTTTCGCGCTCGAGCGGATGTGCTTTATCCTTGTGTCTTGGCGCTCGAGCGGGACATGTTGTGCTCGAGCGGACCATGGTTTTTGTTCTTGATGCTCGACCATTCTGTTATCCGCTCGAGCGGATCTGTCGTATATCAAATAGCAGTTGGGCATTTTTGAATCACTTTTCACTTTTCTTTCCTCTCTCTTACTTTCCCAAAAACGATTTTGAGAGCCTCTCTCTCTAGAAACTCCCTTCTCTCTAGGGTTTGATCTAGTTAGAGTGCTTTCCTTCCCTTTGGCCTTTGTAAAAGTGGTGTTGATCGTCAAGGGCTACACTTTGATCCAAAAATTTCGGGATTTGGAGCATCTTCATTTTCGTCATCTCCTTCGTTGGGTTTCATCTTTTGAGGTAGGGATTCCTACTCACTACTATGGGTTTTGACCTAGATTTTTGGGCATTTTGTTAAATGGTTGATTTTGGGAAGTTAGGGTTTGGAAATGTTGAAAGAGGGTTTTGGTTATTTTGATTCTAAAAAGTGTAACTTGGGTTTCAAAATAATGACAATTGTTGTTGGTTGTTGAAATATAGACCATTGGGTCAACATTGAGAAATGGGGTAGAAAACCCTAATTTGTTGTATAAATTAATTGGTATAATTAGTTTAGGAAAATTGTTGTTATTTGGAAGTGAGTTGGAAATAATGAAATTGGCTCATTATATTGTAAAATGGTAGAGTTGGATTTATTAATCGCTCACTGTTGAAAACATTGATATTTTATCTGTTGGAGCTTTTGTTATCTGTTTAGAAATAATTGCTTTGGGCTACCGGTGGAGGGTAGTTTTGATTGTTGTACACAATGCATGATGATTAGGCAAACTAAAACTAATCAATTGGATGTTTCATAGAGTATGACGGTTGATAGAATACATTGACGTTATGTATTGATTGATTGTGTATATGACCTATGTGTATATACATTGTGTTGTGTGGGAGAAGATAAGGGATGTACTCCACGGTTTAGGGGAAGATAGGGGATGGACCTCTAAACCGGATGTTGTTCGGGAGGAGATAGGGGATGGACTCCGCTGATACAGCTCATATGCTTGTCAGTTAATGTGTTGATATAGCTCATATGCTTATCTATGGAAGTGTTGATATAGCTTATATGCTTATCTGTTGAGATGTTGATATAGCTAGCATGCTTATCTATTGTGAAATGGGAAATGTTTATTATGAGTAACTACCTCATGTAAGCTGTTGGCCAGGTTCTGAGCCGTTGTTGTGAATTGGGAATGTGATAAGAAATACAAAATGAAATGAAACATGGACATCGTGGTCATGTAATAGCAATGAGTTATGAATTGATTTATGGGAATTAAACATTTATCAATTGCTAATGTCTTAGTTATTGCTCATACTGTGTTTAGCATATCTCTACTAGGCGTTAGCTCACCCTTTATGGGACCTTACTTTCAGGTACAGGTAGCATGCCACCTCCAAGGACATAGCTTGGATGGTTTCGGGAGTTGAAGACTCTTTTTGGTTATGTTGTTTGTAATACTTGTATATCAAGCCAAGCGCTTCTTTTGTATAGAGTTAGTACTCTTCTTTGTGTAACCAAGTGTTGACTTGGAAAGCTGTAAGCCCGTAGGGCATTTGCTTTTGTTGTTAACATGTAATACTGTTATAAGAACTACTCTAATGAATAGAAATGGTTGATTTCTCTTATATCAATGCATGTCTAAAGTGATGGGTTTTATGTATTATTTTGAGGGCGTTACAGAATAAAAATGGAAGTTGCATAAAATTAAAAAAGGAAGTTGAATAAATTCAAGAAACCACTATACCTTAACGATCTATTTGGAAATTAAATAAAAAAGGAAGTTGAATAGAAAAGGAAATTGAATAAAAATAAAAATGGATGTCGCATAAAATTAACAATGGAAGTTAAATAAAAATAAAAATGGAAGTTGCCTAAAATTAACAATGGAAGTTAATTCAAGAAACCACTATACCTTAACGATCTATTTGCAAATTAAATAAAAAAGGAAGTTCAAGAAACCACTATACCTTAACGATCTATTTGGAAAATAAAAGTTCATCCAATAAACTAACAATGGAAGTTCATTCAAGAAACTAGTATACCTTAATGATCTATTTGCAAATTAAATAAAAAAAGAAGTTGAATAGAAATGAAAGTTGTAGAAAAGTAAATGGAAGTTGCATAAAATTAAAAATGGAAGTTGCATAAAATTAAAAATGGAAGTTCATTCGAGAAAGGTTTCTTGAATGAACTTCCAGTTTTATTTTTATTGAACTTCCATTTTTAAGTATATTCAACTTCCATTTTTATTTAACTTCCATTGTTATTTTTATGCAACGTCCATTTTTATTTTTATGCAACTTCCAATTTTATGTTTATTTAATTTCCTTTTCTATTCAACTTCCTTTTTTATTTAATTTCCAAATAAATCATTAAGGTATAGTGGTTATTTAATTTCCAAATAGATCTTTAAGATATGGTGCTTTCTTGAATGAACTTCCATTTTTATTCAATTTCCTTTTTTATTTTTATTCGACTTCTATTTCTATTCAATTTCCTTTTCTATTCAACTTCCTTTTTTATTTAATTTTCAAATAGACCGTTAAGGTATAGTGATTTCTTGAATGAACTTCATTTTTATTCAACATCCATTTTTATTCAACTTCCATTTTTATTTCTATTCAGCTTCCATTTTTATTCAAGAAACCATTATTCAATTTCCTTTGTTTTTTAATACCCAAATAGATTGCTAAGATATAGTGGTTTATTGGATGAACTTCAATTTTTAATTTTATGCAACTTCCATTTTTATTCAATTTCCTTTTCTATTCAACTTCCTTTTTTATTTAACTTCCATTGTTATTCAATTTCATGTTCTATTCAACTTCCATTTTTATTTTATTTCCATTTCTATTCAACTTCCTTTTTTATTTGTATTCAACTTCCATTTATATTTTTACTCAACTTCCATTTATATTCAATTTGAACTTCCATTTATATTTTTATTCGTCTTCCGATTTTTATGCAATTTCCAATAGATTGTTAAGGTATAGTGGTTTCTTGAATCAAAAAGGAAATTGAATAAAAATGGATGTTGAATAAAATTAACAATGTAAGCTCATTTAAGAAACCATGATACCCTAACGATCTATTTGGAAATTAAATAAAAAAAGGACGTTAAATAGAAAAGGAAATAATTGAAAGTTCATTCAATATCCCACTATACTTTGACAATCTATGTGGAAATTAAATAAAAAAAGAAGTTCAATAGAAAAGGAAATTAAATAAAAAAGGAAATTTAATAAAAATGGATGTTAAATAACAATAAAAAAGGATGTCGCATAAAATTAAAAATAAACCAGTATAACTTAGCGATCTATTTGGAAAGTAAATAAAAAAATGAAAGTTGAATAAAACAGGAAGTTGAATAAAAATAAAAAAGGAAATTGAATAAAAAAAAAAAAATGGAAGTTGAATAAAAACAAAAATGGAAGTTGAATAAAAATGGAAGTTGCATAAAATTAAAAAAGGAAGTTGAATAGAAAATGGAAGTTGAATAAAAAAGGAAGTTGAGTAAAAATAAAAATGGAAGTTCATTGAAAAAACCTATAGCGATTCCAGTTTTCCCTTTCTGTATTTGTTGTACTCCGGACTTTGGTTCCGTGGAGTTGGTGGTTGTATACCTTGTTATCATCCTTTAATTCCATATGTTTGAGTTTTAGGATGTGTTGGGCGTGTTTCGAACAGGTGGGTTGAGCCTTAGTTCAAATTCTTGTTGCCTAGTTTTTGAGTGGTCCGCTCAAGCGGGTCCTTGTGCGCTCGAGCGGAGATTCCATACTTCCAATATTTCGTGCATCTGCAAAACTTCTGCAGGTGTGTTTTTCACGCTCGAGTGGGTTTCTTTACGCTCGAGCGGGTCGCGCTCGAGCGAGTATGTTGGCGCTCGAGCGGGTAGTGCTTTGTCTGTGAAAGTTCTGGGAGGGAAAGATCTACGCTCGAGCGGACTGGTTTTCGCGCTCAAGCGGATGTACTTTATTCTTGTGTCTTGGCGCTCGAGCGGGCCTTCTTGCGCTCGAGCGGATCCAGTTTTTTGTTCTTGACGCTCGAGCATCCTGTTCTACGCTCGAAAGGGAGTGTCGTATATCAGTTGGCAGCTGGGTATTTTTAAATCACTTTTTACATTCACTCTCTCTCTCTCTTACTTTCTAAAAACACTTTTTGAGAGCTTCTCTCTCTAGGATCTGCCTTCCCTCTAGGGTTTGATCTAGTTAGAGTATTCCACTCCCTTGGTGCCTTTGTAAAAAGTGTGTTGATCGTCGAGGGCTACGTTGTGATCTGAGAAATTGTTGATTTGGAGCACTTTTAATTTCTTCCTCTTCTCCGTTTGAGCTCTAACTTCGAGGTAGGGATATCCTACTCCATCTTATGAGCTTTGTCTTTGGATTTTAATATTTCGATATGTTGGGGGTTGTTGGGTAATTTTGAGAAAGTTTGGGGACTTTGTGTAATTTTCAAAAGATGGGTTTTCAAACATATTAACTCTTATGTATGTAATACATTGGAAAATGGACTTGGTGTTGGATTGTTGATGAAAAAGGAACCTTAGGGTTGGTATTGTGAATTTGGGAAAAAGCCCTAATTGCATGATAAATTAATTGGTGTAATTAATTTTGGGAAATGAGAAATTGAATAGGAAACATTCAAATTGGAATGGTATGAGATTAAAGGATGTAGTTAGATTAATTTATCGCTCACCTAGGCAAATGTTGATATTTTATCCATTTGGTACATTTATTTCCTGTTTAGAAATAACTGCTTTGGGCTATCGGTGGAGGATAGTCTTGATTGTTGTAGATAATGCATGATGATTAGGCAAACTAAAACTAATCAATGGAATGTGTCATCGCGTATGACGGTTGAAAAATACATTAACTTTATGTATTGCTTGATTATGTATATGATCTGTGTTTATATACATTGTGTTGTGTGGGAGGAGATAGGGGATGTACTCCACAGTTCAGGGGGAGATAGAGGATGGACCTCTAAACCAGAATTTGTGTGACAATGATACAGCACTACAATGTGTATCATGGTGAAGTATGGAAGTGTTTGTTTGATTTGATATAGCACTAAAATGTATATCATTATCAATTGTGAAGTATAGAAGTGTTTCTATGTTATATTGATATAGCACCAAAATGTGTATCACTTGTGAAGTAAGGAAGTGGTTTATGTGTTATTGATACAACACCAAAATGTGTATCCGTCATGAATTGCGAAAGTGTTTTAGTAATGAGTTATAATCTCATTAAATTATTTGGCCAGGTTCTGAGCCTTGTTTTCAAATTCAAAGTGAATAAGAAATAGAAAGTGAAATGTAACATGGATATGATTGTCATGAAACGGTAATATGGCATGAGTTGGAATATAAGTATGGACCATCTGTTGAATGTTATTATTTTAGTCATTGCTTATAGTTGGTTTAGTATATTTCTACTGGGCTGTGGCTCACCCTATATGGGACATCATTTTCAGATACAGGTAGCATGCCACCTCCAAGGACGTAGCTTGGGAGGCTTAGTGGTCAGGACTCCTTTTGTTGTTTTGTTGTATTACATGTATATCAAGCCAAGGGCTTTCTTTGTATAGAGTTAGCACTCTCTTTTTGTAACTAAGTGTTGACTTGGAAAGTTGTAAGCCCATAGAGCATTTACTTTTGTTGTCAACATGTAATACATTTTGTAATGATTACTCTGATGGAATATATTTATGCTTCATTCTCTTATGTCTAAGCATGCTATTGTTGGATGATTTATGGGTTTATTTTGAGGGTGTTAGAAAACCACTATACCTTAACGATCTTTTTGGAAATTAAATAAAATGGAAATTGGATAAAAAATGAAAGTTGAATAAAAATAGAAAAGGAAATTAAATAAAAAAGGTAGTTGAATACAAACAAAAATGGAAGTTGAATAAAAATAAAAATGGAAGTTCATTCAAGAAACCATAATACCTTAACGATTGAATAAATATGGAAATTGAATAAAAATGAAAGTGGCATAAAATTAAGGTATAGTGGTTTCTTGAATGAACTGCCATTTTTAATTTTATGAAACATCCATTTTTAATTTTATGCAACTTCCATTTTTATTCAACTTCCATTTTTCATTTTATGCAACTTCCATTTTTATTTTTATTCAACTTCCATTTTTAATTTTATGCAACTTCCATTTTTAATTGTATTCAACTTCCACTTTAATTTTACGCAACTTCCATTTTTATTTTTATTCAAATTCTATTTTTATTCAATTGTTTTTCTATCTATCTTTATTTTTTATTTAATTTCCAAATAGATCGTTAAGGTATAGTAGTTTCTTAAATGAACTTCTATTTTTATTTTTATTCAACTTTCATAGTTATTTTTATTCAACTTCCATTTTTCTTCAATTTCCCTTTCTATTCAACTTTCTTTTTTAATTTTTATTCATCTTGCATTGAAACCACTATACCTTATTTTCTATTCAACTTCCATTTTTATTCAATTTACTTTTCTATTCATCTTTCTTTTTTATTTAATTTTCAAATAAATCGTTAAGGTATAGTGGTTTCTTGAATGAACTTCCATTTTTATTTTTATTCAACTTCCATTTCTATTCAACTTTCTTTTTCCTTTCAACTTCCTTTTATATTTAATTTCCAAATAGATCATTAAAGTATAGTGGTTTCTTGAATGAACTTCCATTGTTAATTTTATGCAACTTTCATTTTTATTTCTATTCAACTTCCTTTTTTATTTAATCTTCAAGTAGATCGTTAAGGTATAATGGAAGTTGAATAGAAAAGAAAGTTGAATAAAAATGGAAGTTGAATAAAATTAACAATGTAAGTTCATTTAAGAATGGAAGTTGAATAAAAATAAAAATCGAAGTTGAATAAAAATAAAAATAAAAGTTGTATGAAATTAAAAATGGAATAAAAATAAAAGTTGAATAAAAATAAAAATGAAAGTTGCATAAAATTAACAATGGAAGTTCATTCAAGAAACCACTATACCTTAACGATCTATTTGGAGATTAAATAAAAAAGGAAGTTGAATAGAAATAAAAATGAAAGTTGCATAAAAATAAAAATGGAAGTTAACTAAAATTAAAAATTGAAGTTCATTCAAGAAACCACTATACCCTAAAGATCTATTTGGAAATTAAATAAGAAAAGAAGTTGAATAGAAATAAAAATGGAAGTTCAATCAAGAAACCACTATACCTTAACAAAAGGAAATTGAATAAAAATAGAAGTTGCATAAAATTAAAAATGGAAGTTGAATAAAAATGGAAGTTGAATAAAAAATGGAAGTTCATTGAAGAAACTACTATACCTTAACGATCTATGTCGAAATTAGATAGAAAATGAAATTGAATAGAAAAGGAAATTAAATAAAAATGGAAATTAAAATTATAAATGGAAGTTCATTCAATAGACTACTATACCCTAACGATCTATTTGGAAATTAAATAAAAAAATGAAGTTGAATAGAAAAGGTAATTTTCAAATAGATCGTTAAGGCATAGTGGTATGCAACTTCCATTTTTATTTGTATTCAACTTCGATTTTTTTTTTCTATTCAACTTCCTTTTCTATTCAACTTCCATTTTTATTCAACTTCCTTTTTCTATTTAATTTCCAAATAGGTCGTTAACGTATAGTGGTTTCTTGAATTAACTTCCATTTATATTTTTATGAACTTCCATTTTAATTTTATTGAATTTCCTTTTCAATTCAACTTCATTTTTATTTAACTTCAAGTTACTTTTCTATTTAACATCCTTTTTTATTTAATTGCCAAATAGATTATTAAGGTATAGTAGTTTCTTGAATGAACTTCCATTTTTAGTTTTATGCAACTCGCATTTTTATTCAATTTTGTTTTCTACTCAACTTCTTTTTTTATTTAATTTCCAAATAGATCGTTAAGGTATAATGGTTTCTTAAATGATCTATTGAGAAATTAAATAAAAAAAGGAAGTTGAATAGAAAACAAAATTAAAGAAAAAAGGAAGTTGAATAGAAATGGAAATTGAATAAAAATTGAAGTTCATCTAATAAACTACTATACCCTTAACGAATTATTTGCAAATTAAATAAAAAAGGATCATTAAGGTATAATGGTTTCTTGAATGAACTTCAATTTTTAATTTTATGCAACTTTCTTTTTTATTTAATTTCCAAATAGATCGTTAAGGTATAGTGGTTTCCTGAATGAACTTCCATTTTTAATTTTATGCAACTTCTATTTTTATTTTTATTCAACTTCCTTTTTTATTTAATTTCCAAATAGATCGTTAAGGTATAGTGGTTTCCTTAACGATCTATTTGGAAATTAAATAGAAAAAGAAATTGAATAAAAATGGAAGATGAATAGAATTAACAATGGATTCAATTTTCTATTCAACTTCATTTTTTTATTTAATTTTCAAATAGATCGTTAAGTTATAGTGGTTTATTGAATGAACCACCATACCCAAATAGATCGTTGAAGTTCATCCAATAAACTACTATACCCTAACGATCTATTTGGAAATTAAATAAAAAAATGAAGTTGAATAAAAAATTGAATCCATTGTTAATTCTATTCATCTTCCATTTTTATTCAATTTCCTATTCATTTCAACTTCAATTTTTATTCAACTTCAATTTTTATTCAATATTCTTTTTTTATTCAACTTCCATTTTTATGCAATTTCAATTTTAATTTTATGCAACTTCCATTTTTATTCAATTCTATTTTTTATTCAACTTCCATTTTTATTTAATTTCCAAATAAATCGTTAAGGTATAGTGGTTTCTTGAATGAATTTCCATTTTTAATTTTATTCAACTTCCATTTTAGTTTTTGTTTAACTTCATTTTTTCTTCAATATCTTTTTCTGTTCAACTTTCTTCTTTTTTTTTAATTTCCAAATAATTCGTTAAGGTATAGTGGTTTCTTGAATCAACTTCAATGGTTAATTTTATGTAAATTCTATTTTTAATTCTATGCAACTTCCATTTTTAATTTTATGCAACTTCCATTTTTATTTTTATTCAACTTCCATTTTTACCCAACTTCCAAATAGATCGTTAAGGTATAGTGGTTTCTTGAATGAACTTCCATTTTTAATTTTATTCAACTTCCATATTTTTTATTCAATTTCCTTTTCTATGCAACTTCCAATTTTTATTTTTATTCAACTTTCATTTTTATTCAATTTACCTTTCTATTCAACTTCCATTTTTATTTTATTCAACTTCCTCTTTTATTCAATTTGGAAATAGATCGTCAATGTATAGTGGTTTCTTGAATGAACTGCCATTTTTAATTTTATGCAACTTCCATTTTTATTTTTATTCAACTTTCATTTTTATTCAATTTACCTTTCTATTCAATTTACTTTTCTATTCAACTTCCATTTTTTTTTTATTCAGCTTCCATTTTTATTCAACTTCCTTTTTTATTCAATTTGGAAATAGATCGTTAAGGTATAGTGGTTTCTTGAATGAACTGCCATTTTTAATTTTATGCAACTTCCATTTTTATTTTTATTCAACTTTCATTTTTATTCAATTTACCTTTCTATTCAATTTACTTTTCTATTCAACTTCCATTTTTATTTTATTCAGCTTCCATTTTTATTCAACTTCCTTTTTATTCAATTTGGAAATAGATCGTTAAGGTATAGTGGTTTCTTGAATGAACTGCCATTTTTAATTTTATGCAACTTTCACTTTTATTTTTATTCAACTTTCATTTTTATTCAATTTACCTTTCTATTCAATTTACTTTTCTATTCAACTTTCATTTTTATTTTTATCCAATTTCCTTTTATATTTTTATTCAATTTCCTTTTTTTATTTAATTTCCGAATAGATCGTTTCAACTTCTTTTTTATTCAACTTCCATTTTTATTTTTATTCAACTTTCATTTTTATTCAATTTCCTATTCTATTCAACTTCTTTTTTTATTTAATTTCCAAATAGATCGTTAGGGTATAGTAGTTTATTGGATGAACTTCAATTTTTAATTTTATTCAACTTCTTTTTCTATTCAACTTCTATTTCTATTGAACATCCTTTTTTATTTAATTGCCAAATAGATCGTTAAGGTAGAGTGGTTTCCTAAACGAACTTACATTTTCAATTTTATGCAACTTCCTTCTTTTGTTATTCAATTTCATGTTCTATTTGGGTATTAAATAAAAAGTAAAATTGGATAAAAATAGAAGATGAATAAAAAAGGAAATTTAATAAAAAGGAAGTTGCATAAAAATGGAAGTTGAATAAAAATAAAAATGGATGTCGCATAAAATTAAAAATGGAGGTTCATTCAAGAAACCACTATAACTTAACGATCTATTTGGAAATTAAAAAAAAAAAAAAAGAAGAGGAAGTTGAATAGAAATGGAAGTTGAATAAAAATAAAACTGGAAGTTGCATAAAGTTAACAATGGAAGTTAATTCAAAAAATCACTATACCTTAACAATCTATTTGGAAAGTAAATAAAAAAAGAAGTTGAATAGATTATTCAAAAAACCACTATACCTTAACGATCTATTTGGAAATTAAATAAAAAATGAAGTTAAATAAAAAAAGAAGTTAACTAAAAATAAAAATTGAATAAAAAAAAAATTGAAGTTGCATAAAATTAACAATGGAAGTTGAATAGAAATGGAAATTGAATAAAAATGGATGCTGAATATTCATAAAAATCGAAGTTGAATAAAAATAAAAATGGAAGTTGCATAAAATTAACAATGGAAGTTGCATAAAATTAACAAAATGGAAATTCATCCAAGAAACCACTATACCTTAACAATCTATTTGGAGATTAAATAAAAAAGGACGTTGAATAAAAATTGAAGTTGAATAAAAATAAAAATGGACGTTGCATAAAATTAAAAATGGAAGTTGAATTTCCTTTTCTATTCAATTTCTTATTTTTATTCAACTTCCATTTTATATTTTTATTCATCTTCCATTTTTATTTCTATTTGGAAATTAACTAAAAAGGAAGTTGAATAAAATTAAAAATTGAATAAAATAAAAGTTGCATAAAATTGAAAATTGAAGTTCATCCAATAAACTACTATATCTTAAAGATCTATTTGGAAATTAAATAAAAATGGAAGTTGAATAGAAAAGGAAATTGAATAAAAATAGAAATTGAATAAAAAGGACATTGATCAAAAACGAAAATTTAATAAAAATGGAAGTTGCATAAATATAAAAAAAGGAAGTTGAATAGAAAATGAAATTAAATAAAAATAGAAGTTGCATAAAATTAAAATTGGAAGTTCATTGAATAAAAATAAAATTAACAATGGAAGTTGCATAAAATTAAAAATGAAAGATGAATAAAGAAACGACTATACCTTAACGATCTATTTAGAAATTAAATAAAAAAAGAAGTTGAATAGAAATGGAAGTTGAATAAAAATGGAAGTTGAATAGAAATAAAAATGGAAGTTCATTCAAGAAACCACTATACCTTAACGATCTTTTTGGAAATTAAATAAAAAAGGAAGTTAAATAAAAATAGAAATGGAAGTCAAATAAAAAAGGAAGTTGAATAGAATTAAAAATGGAAGTTGAATAGAGAAGGAAATTTAAATAAAAATGGAATTTGAATAAAAATAAAAACGGAAGTTAAGGTATAGTGGTTTCTTGAATGAACTTCCATTTTTAATTTTACGCAACTTCCATTTTTATTTTTATTTATCTTCCATTTCTATTCAATTCTCTTTTCCATTCAACTTCATTTTGAATAAAAAAGGAAGTTGAATAAAAAAGGAAGTTGAAAGGAAATTGAAATAAAATAAAAAATGGAAGTTGAATAGAAAAGTGAATTTAATAAAAAGGGAAGTTGAATAAAAAAAATGGAAGTTGAATAGAAAATGAAATTGAAAATTAAAAATGGCAGTTCATTGAAGAAGCCACTATAACTTAACGATCTATTTGCAAATTAAATAAAAAAGAAGTTCAATAGAAAAGGAAATTGAATAAAAATAAAAAAGGAAGTTGAATAAAATTAAAAATGGAAGTTGCATAAAATTAAAAGTGGAAGTTGCACAAAATTTAAAATGGAAGTTCATTCAAGAAACCACTATAACTTAATGATCTATTTGGAAATTAAATAAAAAAGGAAGTTGAATAAAAATGGACATTGAATAAAAATGGAAGTTGCATAAAATTAACAATGGAAGTTGTATAAAATTAACAATGGAAGTTCATTCAAAAAACCACTATACCTTAACGACCTATCTGGAAATTAAATAAAAAAAGAAGTTGAATAGAAAAGTAAATTGAATAAAAATGGAAGTTGAATAAAAATAAAAATGGAAGTTCATTGAAAAAACCACTATACCTTAACGATCTATTTGGAAATTAAATAAAAAAGAGGAAGTCGAATAGAAAAAGAAGTTGAATAAAAATGGAAATTGAATAAAAATGAAAGTTGAATAAAAATGCAAGTTGAATAGAGAAGGAAATTTAACAAAAAAGGAAGTTAAATAAAAATAGAAGTTACAAAAAAGGAAATTGAATAAAAATAGAAGTTCATTCAAGAAACCACTATACCTTAACGATCTATTTGGAAATTAATTTCCATTTCTTCAATGAACTTCCAATTTCATGTTCTATTAAACTTCCATTTTTATTCAATTCTATTTTCTATTCAACTTCCTTTTTTATTTAATTTCCAAATAGATCGTTAGGGTATAGTAGTTTATTGGATGAACTTCAATTTTTAATTTTATGCAACTTCCATTTTTATTTTTATTCAACTTCAATTTTTATTAAACTTCATTTTTCATTTAATTTCCATTTCTATTCAATTTCCATTTTTATTTTTATTCAACTTCCATTCTTAAATGAACTTACATTGTTAATTATATGCAACTTCTATTTTTATCCAATTTCCTTCTCTATTCAACTTCTTTTTTTGTTTAATTTTCAAATAGACCGTTAAGGTATAGTGGTTTCTTGAATGAACATCCATGAACTTCCATTTTTATTTTTATTCAACATCATTTTTTATGTAATTTCCAAATAAATCGTTAAGTTATAGTGGTTTCTTGAATGAACTTCCATTTTTAATTTTAGGCAACTTCCATTTCTTTTTCTATTCAACTTCCATTTTTATTCAATTTCCTTTTTTTATTAAATTTCATTTTCTATTCAACATCATTTTTTATTTAATTTCCAAATAGATCGTTAAGGTATAGTGGTTTATTAGATGAACTTCAATTTTGAATTTTATGCAACTTCCATTTTTATTCAATTTCCTTTTTTATGCAACTTGCATTTCTATTTAATTTCCTTTTTTATTCAATTTCCTTTTTTATTCAACTTCATTTTTATTGAATTTCCTTTTCTATTCAACTTCCTTTTTTATTTAATTTCCAAATAGATCGTTAATGTATAGTGGTTTTTTGAATGAACTTCCATTTTATTCAACTTCTATTTTTATTGAATTTCCTTTTTTATTCAACTTCTTTTTTTATTTAATTTCCAAATAGATCGTTAAGGTATAGTAGTTTCTTGAATGAACTTCGATTTTTATTTTTAGGCAACTTCCAGTTTTATTCAATTTTGTTTTCAATTCAACTTCCTTTTTTATTTAATTTCCAAATAGATCGTTAATGTAGAGTGGTTTCTTGAATGAACTTCGATTTTTAAATTTATGCAACTTCCATTTTTATTTTTATTCAACTTCAATTTTTAAATAGATCGTTAAGGTATAGTGGTTTTTATTCAACTTCCTTTTTTTTATTTAATTTCCTTTTCTATTCAATTTCCTTTTTTATTTAATTTCCATATAGATCATTAAGGTACCAAATATATCGTTAAGGTATAGTGGTTTCTTGAATGAACTTCTATTTTTAATTTTATTTAATTTCCTATTTTATTGAACATCCTTTTTTATTTAATTGCCAAATAGATCGTTAAGGTATAGTGGTTTCTTGAATGAACTTCCATTGTTAATTTTAGGCAACTTCCAGTTTTATTCAATTTTGTTTTCTATTCATTTTCCTTTTATTTAATTTTCAAATAGATCGTTAAGGTCTATAGTGGTTGCATAAAAATGGAAGTTGAATAAAAATAAAAATGGAAGTTGCATTAAATAAAAAAGAAAATTGAATAGAAAAGGAAATTGAATATGTAACGTCCTGAAAATAAACCCAATAATCATACATTCTTAACATGCTCAGACATAAGAGAATAAAGCATAAGTACATTTCATCAGAGTATTTCTTACACATGTATCACATGTTAACAACAAAAGCAAATGCCCTATGGGCTTACAACTTTCCAAGTCAACACTTGGTTACAAAAAGAAGAGTTCTAACTCTATACAAAATAAGCCCTTGGCTTGATTTACATGTAATACAAATAAAGTAATCACAAAAGATGACCCAGCCACTAATCCCCTCAAGCTATGTCCTTGGAGGTGGCATGCTACCTGTACCTGAAAATGATGTCCCATATAGGGTGAGCCAACGCCCAGTAAAGATATGGTAAACATTGTATGAGCAATAACTAAAACATCAGCATTTGATAAATGTTTAATTCACATAAATCAATTCATATTTCATTTCAAATACATGACCAATGTGTCCATTTTTTTTTTCATCTCATAACCAATTCTCGATTCACAACCCTGGCTCAGAACCTGGCCATATACTTTAAGTGAGATTACATCCCATATCAACAACGTTTCTATTTCAATAGAAATAACAACTCAAATTAATCATTTCATGCTTCATAATAGATACACATTTTAGTACTGTATCCGTCTCAGACAAAACACTTCCATATTCCACATATGATACACATTTTAGTGCTGTATCAATGTTAAACAAAACACTTCCATATTCCACATATGATACACATTTTAGTGCTGTATCAATATCAAACGATATCCGGTTTAGAGGTCCATCCCCTATCTTCCCCTAAACTGTGGAGTACATCCCCTATCTCCTCCCACACAACACAATGTATATAAACACATATCATATACATAATCAAACCAATACATAAAATTCATGTGTTATATCAACCGCCATATTCAATGGCATACTCAATTGATTAGTTTTAGTTTGCCTAATCATCATGTATTGTCTACAACAATCAAGACTATCCTCCACCGATAGCCCAAAGCAATTATTTCTAAACAGATAATAATTATGTTCAACAGATAAATATCAACAATTTCAAAAGTGAGCGATTAATAAATCCAACTTCACTATTCCATCTCATACTGAGCCAATTTCAATATATTCAACTCAATTTTATACTCTCATGATTTTCCTAAATTAATTATGCCAATTAATTTATGCACAAATTAGGGCTTTCTCCCCCATTTCTCAATATTAACCTAAAGGTTCAAATATCAACAACTCTTCAACAATACCATCATTTTGAGACCAAAATACATATTCAAGAATCAAAAATAACAAAACCCCCTTTATTCATTTTGAAACCCTAAGTCCCAAAATTTCCTAACTTAAACCATCTATACAAATAGCTCAGTATTTAGGTTAAAACACATAAGAATGAGTCGGAATCCTACCTCAAATTCGGAGCTCAAAGGAAGATGATGAAGAAATTGAAGATGCTCCAAACCAAGAAATTTTTGGATCAAAATAAAGCCCTCGACGATCCCTACAACTTTTACAAAGGCTGTAACGCCCTCAAAATAATACATAAAACCCATCACTTTAGACATGCATTGATATAAGAGAAATTAACCATTTCTATTCATTAGAGTGGTTCTTACAACAGCATTACATGTTAACAACAAAAGCAAATGCCCTACAGACTTCTGACTTTCAAGTCAACACTTGGTTACACAAAGAAGAGTACTAACTCTATACAAAAGAAGCCCTTGGCTTGATATACATGTAATGCAAACAAAATAACCAAAAAGAGTTTTCAACTCCCATAACCATCCAAGCTATGTCCTTGGAGGTGGCATGCTACCTGTACTTGAAAATAATGTCCCATAAAGGGTGAGCCAACGCCTAGTAGAGATATGCTAAACACAGTATGAGCAGTAACTAAGACATTAGCAATTGATAAATGTTTAATTCCCATAAATCAATTCATAACTCATTTCCATTACATGACCACTATGTCCATGTTTCATTTCATTTTCCATTTCTTATCAAATTCCCAATTTACAACAACGACTCAGAACCTGGCCAACAACTTACATGAGATAGTTACTCATATTAAACATTTCCCATTTCACAATAGATAAGCATGCTAGCTATATCAACATCTCAACAGATAAGCATATAAGCTATATCAACACTTCCATAGATAAGCATATGAGTTGTATCAGCGGAGTCCATTCCCTATCTCCTCCCAAACAACATCCGGTTTAGAGGTCCATCCCCTATCTTCCCCTAAACCGTGGAGTACATCCCCTATCTTCTCCCACACAACACAACGTATATACACATAGGTCATATACACAATCAATCAATACATAACGTCAATGTATTCTATTAACCGTCATACTCTACGACACATCCAATTGATTAGTTTTAGTTTGCCTAATCATCATGCATTGTCTACAACAATCAAAACTACCCTCCACCGTTAGCCCAAAGCAATTATTTCTACCTCATAATAGTGAGTAGGAATCTCTACCTCAAATTCGGAGCCGAAGGGAAGAAGATGAAGAAAACCAAAATGCTCCAAACTCCAAGATCCACGGATCAAAATGAAGCCCTCGACGATCAACACAACTTTTACAAAGGCCGAAGGAAAGGAAAGCACTCTAATTAGATCAAACCCTAGAGAGAAGGGAGTTTCTAGAGAGAGAGGCTCTCAAAAACATTTTTGGGAAAGTAAGAGAGAGAGAGAGAGTGAATGCAAAAAGTGATTCAAAAATGCCTAACTGCCTTCTGATATACGATATGTCCGCTCGAGCGGAAAACACAACGCTCAAGCGTCAAGAACAAAAATCTGGATCCGCTCGAGCGCAAGAAGGCCCACTCGAGTGCCAAGACACAAAGACAAAACACACCCGCTCAAGCGTGAAAACCAGTCCGCTCGAGCGTAGATTTCCATCTCCCAGAACTTACACCAAGAATGCACTACCAGCTCGAGCGCAGGAAACCCGCTCGAGCGTAAAAATCACCCCTGTAGAAGTTTTGCAAAGCACGAAAGTACTAGAAGTGTGCAATCTCCGCTCGAGCGCCAGACGACCCGCTCGAGCGGAACGACCAAAAACTGGCAACAAGGATTTAGACCAAGGCTCAACCTACCTGCTCAAAACATGCCCAACACGTCCTAAAACTCAAACATAAAGAATTAAAGGATAACAACAAGGTATACAACCACCAACTCTACGGAACCAAAGTCCGGAATACAACAAATACAGAAAGGGAAAACCGGGATCGCTATAACCTTTCCCCCTTAAAGAATTTCATCCCCGAAATTTAAACACAAGTTTTTCAAAACAGGTTTTCTCCATTCTCAATGATATTACAACACAATATTAAACAATCCAACCCATTACCGGTCGATCCCATCTCTTTTCAAGAGGCATTTCACATTATACATAACAACCTGCATTATCAACATGCATCTCTTTGAAATTTACCAATTTCAACTCATTTTCCACAATTCCATAACACATGCAACATTAACATCATGCTTGCATTTCCACAATCTACTTAACATACGCCATGTTAAAGCAACTTTCATTAACCAAAACATTCACAATGTTTTACAACTTAAGACACACATAATGTTCTTAAAGTTCAATATTATTACAAAATTTCATTACATGATTACACATCAACAAACATGTCCGGATACTTCTCACAGACTTCCAACTCACGTTCCCAAGTGGCTTCCTCCACTCCATGATGCTTCCACAAAACTTTTAACAAGGGAATGGTCTTGCCTCGCAAGACTTGATCCCGCCTATCCAAGACCCGAATTGGTCTCTCCTCCTACGAGACATCCTCATCTACCTCTAAATCGGTCCCATCCAACACATGGGATGGATCCGGCTCGTACTTCCGAAGCATACTAACATGAAACATATCATGAACCCCGGACAACTGCGGTGGCAAAGCCAAATGATAAGCAACTTCCCCAATCCTCTTAAGGATCTCAAAGGAACCAATAAACCGAGGGGATAACTTCCCACTCTTCCCAAACCTCATCAAACCTCGCCTAGGTGATATTTTCAAGAAAACATGATCACCTATCTCAAACGCCAAAGGCCTCCTCCTAGATCGGCATAACTCTTTTGGCGACTCTGGGCTGTAACAAGCCTCCTACGGATAAGCACAACTTTCTCCGTCGTCTCCCTAACCAACTCCGGACCCAACAAAGGTGCATCACCCACCTCGGCCCAACAAACTGGAGATCTACACGGTCAGCCATACAAGGCCTCAAACGGTGCCATACCGATACTAGATTGAAAGCTGTTGTTGTAGGCAAACTCCACCAAGGGCAAGTGCCTCTCCCACGTCCCACTAAAGTCAAGGACACAACCTCGAAGCATATCCTCAAGGATCTGAATAATGCGCCGGTGCCCGTCGGTCCCGAGGATGATAAGCCGAACTAAAGGTCAACTTAGTGCCCAAGGCACTCTGCAAACTCTGCCACAACCTAGCAGTAAAACGAGGATCTCTATCTGAGATGATCGTTACTGGGACCCCGTGCAATCTCACTATGTCCCGAATATACAAGTCGGAGAGATGATCTACTGAATCTCTCACGCGCATAGGGATAAAGTGCGCTGACTTAGTCAACCGGTCTACAACTACCCAAATAGCATCACTACCCTGCTGAGTCCTCGGAAGACCTACAACAAAGTCCATAGTGACATGCTCCCACTTCCACTCGGCAATAGGCAAGGGTTGCAACAAACCCGCTGGCCTCTGATGCTCGGCCTTCACTTGCTGACAAGTAAGGCACTTCGATACGAAAACTGCCACATCTCTCTTCATTCCTCGCCACCAGAACTGGCGGCCCAAATCCCGATACATCTTAATCCAGAACTTGCTGAAAACTCTCGGAGTACTTCCTCTTGGCAAGACTTCGGCACAAACAGGCGGTCTCGGTACCTTACACTTTGGTCGAGATACACCGTCAAACCCTTTTCAACCTTCCCACTGGAGATCTTCTCTCGGAGGGATTCTACCTCAAGGTCACCTCTCTGTGCCTCTAACACTCGAGTCACAAGTGTAGGCTGCGCGACTACAGAAAACAAGGCTGCAGCCTCAACGGATTTGCCCAAAAGCAAATCAAACTCGCCAAGTGCACCCAAAATCTCCCATTCCCGGATGGCTATACAAGCTACATTACTAATGGATTTTCTACTAAGGGCATCGGCCACTACATTCGCCTTTCCCGGGTGATAGTGCAACTCAAAGTCGTAGTCCTCAATGAACTCCATCCACCTTCTCTGCCTCAAATTCAAGTCTCTCTGTGAGAACAGATACTTCAAACTCTTATGGTCCAAGAACACCTCGAGCCTCTCACCATACAGGTAGTGCCTCCAAATCTTCAAAGCGAAGATCACTGCTGCTAGCTCTAGGTCATGTGTAGGGTAATTCTTCTCGTGTATTTTCAACTGACATGAGCCATAAGCTACCACTTTCCCCTCTTGCATCAACAGACAACCCAAACCCTCTCGTGAGGCATCACAATAGACTGCATAACCCAACCCTCTCTCCGGAATAATCAAGACTGGAGCGGTGGTCAATCTAACTTTCAACTCCTGGAACGACTTTTCACAAGTCTCACTCCACACAAACTTGACCCATTTCCGTGTCAACCTAGTCAACGACGAAGCTAGCCTGGAGAAATTCTTCACAAACCGACGGTAGTACCCAGCTAGTCCCAAAAAACTGCGGATCTCAAACACACTCTTAGGTTGTGCCCAATCCTGCACTGCCTCTGTCTTGGATGTATCAACAAACACCCCTTCCCCGGATACTACGTGACCTAAGAACTTGACTTCCCCTAGCCAGAACTCACACTTCCCAAACTTGGCATACAGCCTATGGGCTCTAAGCAACTCAAGCACCACTCTTAAGTGTTCCTCGTGCTCCTCCTTAGAAGGCGAATAGATAAGAATGTCGTCTACGAAGACGACTACAAATCGATCTAAGAATTCCCGGAAGATCCGGTTCATCAAGTCCATAAAGACTGCCGGTGCATTGGTAAGCCCAAATGGCATCACCAGAAACTCATAATGGCCATACCGCATACGAAATGACGTCTTCGGAATGTCCCCCTCCCTGACCCTCAACTGGTGGTAACCCGATCTCAAGTCTATCTTAGAGAAACAACGGGAACCCTTCAACTGGTCAAACAAATCATCTATACAGCGCATAGGGTATTTATTCTTAACCGTAGCCCGATTCAATTTCCGGTAATCGATACACAATCTCAAGGCACCAACTTTCTTTTTAGCAAAGAGGGCCGGTGCTCCCCACGGCGAAACACTAGGGCGAACAAATCCCTTATCTAACAATTCCTGGAGCTGAATCTTCAACCCACTCAACTCGACTGGGGCAAAACGATAAGGTGCCATAGAAATCGGCGCCGTGCCGGGCACTAAATCAATAGAGAACTCTATCTCCCGGTAAGGTGGCAAACTAACGAGGTCCTCGGGAAAAACATCCGAATACTCACAAACCACCCTCGGTAATACAATCTGGGTCTCATTACACTCACCACTTAAGAAGCTAGCAAGTAGACCACTAAGCTCATTCCGCCCTCGCGGATCATACACCGGTGGCAACACATTACCAACCCGATCCCCCAAGAAATGGAAACACTCCCCGCTCAAGGTACAAACTGTAACCCTCTGGCAGTAGCAATCGATAACTGCCCAGTATGACGATAGCCAGTCCATACCCAAAATAACATCAAAACCCTTCATGGGCATAACAACAAAGGGAGAAGGAAGCCTATGGTCGGCGGCCTCTATATCACAACCTCTACATCCGTGTTTCAAAATCAATTCACCCCCAACAGGTGATACTACACAAATAGGAGATGCCAACAGTGCTAACTCCAATTCCAACACAGATGCAAATCTGAGATACAAAAGAATGAGATGCACCGTATCAATCAACACACTAGCAACCGGTTGCAAAAGCAGAAAGGTACCTCTCGATCTTGATGGAGCCAAGATTAAGTCTGCGTGGTAACGACATACACGCCCTATAGGCCCCGATCCACTGCTCACCTCTAGGAGCAAACGACTCTTGCATAGATCGGGATGAAGCTCTGGATTGGCCCTCGAGGCTGCCTGGTGAATCGCCGATAACTGCGTCTGCCTAGAACCAGACGCTCTGAGTGGCACTCAGCGTGGGCAAAACCTCTTCAGTGCCCAGTGACCACACCGATAGCAAGACAAAGGTGGCCCCGCCTGACTACTACCTGAGGTCTAGTCAAGAAGAAGCGACATTGACCCCTCCTTCTGCAAATCAAGACTTGTGACCCAATGGCCACATGTCTGCAAAGTCAAACCTCCTGATTACCTCTCCGAGCACTCTCGGCCTTTGGAAAGGTCGATCTAGCCAAACCACCACGAGGCTGGCCGAGGTTAAAACCCTCATCTCCTGCCATCACTCTGGCCATCTTAGCTCCTCTTGGAGCCTTTATGCTTCTCCTCATCCTCCTCCTGCATCATAAGCTCCATATGAGCTGCAGCATCCACTAAACGTCTATACTCCAGGATAAACGACCCTCCAACCCTCAACTTGAGTCCACGCCTCAGCTTCCGCTCAAACTCAAAGAAACAGTGTTCCTCGGACGCCACAAGTTCAGGTGCAAACCTGGACAGACTGGTAAAAGTAACCTCAAACTCGGCCACTGACAAACCCTGTTGTTTAAGCTGGCAAAACTGTTCCCTCAGCTTCTTCCTAGCAGCTAAAGATAAAAACTTCTCCTGGAAGGCATCTACAAAAGCCCCCCATGTACCACCAACACGGCCCTTCTCATACTTCCACCATTGACCCGCATCTCCCTTCAGTTAGAAGGATGCCAAGGTCACCTTTAAAGCCCCGTCCTCAATGCCCAGCATCTCGAACGTCTTCTCCATCTGTTCCAACCACTAAATCGACCTTAAGCGGCTCTTTCGGGTCCCCAACAAACTCGTCCGGGTTAGACCGGAAGAACTCCCTCTTCAAGAAAAAAGGCCCTGCCTCAACAACCTGATTCTCAGCTCTGAGAATACCCAAAGCTCCTGCTATCTCTCGGGCTAAGGCACCCATAGCCTGCTGACCCGCTGGCTCGGCCACATTGGCCTGACCAACTCCCTCCTACATTGCCGGAACATCATCCGGTAAAGGTACTTCCTGCCTCCTAGGCCTACCACACCTACCACCTCGTCCTCGTCCTGACATCCTATTAAAGGTAACGAAGACGTTAGCACACTCATAAATGTGCCGAAACTAAACACTCGCGTCCTAATGCATGGACAACTGTAATTCACTCCACGTAAGCACATAAACACACAAGCACTTACGAATTTCATTCCAGTTAGAAACAGCATTGATCAAGTGCTTTTCCAACAAGACTCACAGAAACCCAAGGATCCAATCAATATACTAGAAATCAAATCCCATACCCAAGTAGTCACATAAGCATGTTATCACACAAGCATATAACATTACATCTAAGTCTCTAACAAGCAAGACAAACCCATTGTGATACTAATCACTTCCCACATACCCAAAGTCTTCGAACCCGGTACGCTCTGATACCAAGTTGTAACGCCCTCAAAATAATACATAAAACCCATCACTTTAGACATGCATTGATATAAGAGAAATTAACCATTTATATTCATTAGAGTAGTACTCTAACAGTATTACATGTTAACAATAAAGGAAATGCCCTACAGACTTCTGACTTTCAAGTCAACACTTGGTTACACAAAGAAGAGTACTAACTCTATACAAAAGAAGCCTTTGGCTTGATATACATGTAATGCAAACAAAATAACCAAAAAGAGTCTTCAACTCCCATAACCATCCAAGCTATGTCCTTGGAGGTGGCATGCTACCTGTACCTGAAAATAATGTCCCATAAAGGGTGAGCCAACGCCCAGTAGAGATATGCTAAACATAGTATGAGCAGTAACTAAGACATTAACAATTGATAAATGTTTAATTCCCATAAATCAATTCATAACTCATTACCATTACATAACCACTATGTCCATGTTTCATTTCATTTTCCATTTCTTATCAAATTCCCAATTTACCACAACGGCTCAGAACCTAGCCAACAACTTACATGAGATAGTTACTCACATTAAACATTTCCCATTTCACAATAGATAAGCATGCTAGCTATATCAACATCTCAACAGATAAGCATATAAGCGATATCAACACTTCCATAGATAAGCATATGAGCTGTATCAGCGGAGTCCATCCCCTATCTCCTCCCGAACAACATCCGATTTAGAGGTCCATCCCCTATCTTCCCCTAAACCGTGGAGTATATCCCTTATCTTCTCCCACACAACACAACGTATATACACATAGGTCATATACACAATCAATCAATACATAACGTCAATGTATTCTATTAACCGTCATACTCTACGACACATCCAATTGATTAGTTTTAGTTTGCCTAATCATTATGCATTGTCTACAACAATCAAAACTGCCCTCCACTGTTAGCCCAAAGCAATTATTTCTAAACAGATAATAAAAGCTCCAACAGATAAAATATCAATGTTTTCAACAATGAGCGATTAATAAATCCAACTCTACCATTTTACAATATAATGAGCCAATTTCATTATTTCCAACTCAATTCCAAATAACAACAATTCTTCCAAATTAATTATACCAATTAATTTATACAACAAATTAGGGTTTTCTACCCCATTTCTCAATGTTGACCCAATGGTCTATATTTCAACAACCAACAACAATGTCATTATTTTGAAACCCAAAATACACATTTTAGAATCAAAACAACAAAACCCCCTTTTAACATTTTCAAACCCTAACTTCCCAAAAATCAACCATTTAACAAAATGCCCAATAATCTAGGTCAAAACCCATAATAGTGAGTAGGAATCCCTACCTCAAATTCGAAGCCCAAGGGAAGAAGATGAAGAAAACCAAAATGCTCCAAGATCTACAGATCAAAACGAAGCCCTCGACGATCAACACAACTTTTACAAAGGCCGAAGGAAAGGAAAGCACTCTAACTAGATCAAACCCTAGAGAGAAGGGAGTTTCTAGAGAGAGAGGCTCTCAAAAACGTTTTTGGGAAAGTAAGAGAGAGAGAGTGAATGCAAAAAGTGATTCAAAAATGCCTAACTGCCTTCTGATATACAATAGGTCTGCTCGAGCGGAAAACACAACGCTCGAGCGTCAAGAACAAAAATCTAGATCCTCTCGAGCGCAAGAAGGCCCGCCTGAGCGCCAAGACACAAAGACAAAACACACCTGCTCGAGCGTGAAAACCAGTCCGCTCGAGCATAGATTTCCATCTCCCAGAACTTACACCAAGAATGCACTACTAGCTCGAGCGCCAACAAGACCGCTCGAGCGCGACCCGCTCGAGTGCAGGAAACCCGTTCAAGCGTAGAAATCACCCCTGCAGAATTTTTGCAGAGCACGAAAATACTGGAAGTGTGCAATCTCCGCTCGAGCGCCAGACGACCCGCTCGCTCGAGCGGAACGACCAAAAACCTGGCAACAAGGATTTAGACCAAGGCTCAACCTACCTGCTCAAAACATGCCCAACACATCCTAAAACTCAAACATAAAGAATTAAAGGATAACAACAAGGTATACAACCACCAACTCTACGGAACCAAAGTCCGGAATACAACAAATACAGAAAGGGAAAACCAGGATCGCTATAAGGCCCAAGACGAGGAAACCACTCCTACTAGATCAATCCCTAGAGAGAAGGTAAGATTTTAGAGAGAGGGGCTCTCAAATTTGTGTTTGAGAAAGTAAAAGAGAGAAAGAGTGTTGAAAAAGTGATCCAAAAAGTGAAATCCCGAAGTGATATACGGTCGCCCGCTCGGCGTGAAACCCCGCTCGGCGTCGGAACCGAACTCACGCTTGAGCTTCAAAAGCGCCGCTCGAGCGTAGATTGCACACTTCCAGAAGTTTTGCAGACATGGTTCCCGCTCGAGCGGAGGAACAAAAACAAAGGTTCACGCTCGAGCGTCAAAACTCCCGCTCAAGCGTCTGAAGACCTGTAGACAAAAGTACTGGGAGATGGAAAATCACGCTCGAGCGTCAAAACTCCTGCTCGAGCGTCAAAATCCCCGCTCGAGTGTGAAGGCCAAAATCTGGGCATCAACTCTAGGTTTCAAAACACAACCAACCTGTTTCAAACCTACCCAACACATCCTATAACTCAAATACAAAGTACGAAAGGATGTAAACAAGATATAAACAACTGCTAACATCCACAGAACCAAGTCCGGATCACTGTACAACAAGGGGTAAAACCTGGGATCACTATAACCTCCTCCCCTTAAAGAATTTCGTCCCCGAAATTAAGTGCAAGTTTTCAAAAGAACAAGTTTTTCTTCATTTTAAACAACGTTACATTCAGCATTCAATAACTCGACCCATCCCGGTCATTCCATCTCTTGTCAAGAGGCATTTCACAACATATACATTTCAACATGCATTTCCTTTCCATTTTCAACAGTTTACAATATACATGATTCCCATTTCTATATCATATTCATTTTTCATGATATAATTCCATTTCTACAATATAATCAATATATGCAATGTTACATTAAACTTCCATTTCGAGGCAAGTTTCTAAATACTTCCATTAAACCAAAACATATACCATGTTTCACAACCTTAGATATATTCAATACTCTTAAGGTCCTCTGATACAGCAAAATACACAACATATACTCAAACATCCACAAATAGATCCGGATATTTCTCTCGAAACTCCAACTCACGTTCCCAAGTGGTTTCCTCCACCCCATGATGTTTCCACAAGACTTTGACCAAGGGAATGGTCTTGCCTCGCAAGACTTGATCCCGCCTATCCAAGACCCGAACCGGTCTCTCCTCATACGAGGCATCCTCATCAACCTCTAAGTCGGTCCAATCCAATACATGCGATGGATTTGGCTCATACTTCCGAAGCATACTCACATGAAACACGTCATGAACTCCGGACAACTGCGGCGGCAAAGCTAAACGATAGGCAACCTCGCCAATCCTCTCAAGGATCTCAAAAGGGCCAATAAACCGAGGGGATAACTTCCCACTCTTCCCAAACCTCATCAAACCTCGCCTCGGTGATATTTTCAAGAAAACATGATCACCCGACTCAAATGCCAAAGGCCTCCTTCTACGGTCGGCATAACTCTTTTGGCGACTCGAGCATAACAAGCCTCCTCTGAGATAAGCTCAACTTTCTCGGTCTCCCTAACCAATTCCTGGCCCAACAAAGGTGCATCACCCACCTCGGTCCAACATACTGGAGACCTACAAGGTCGGCCATACAAGGCCTCAAACGGTGCCATACCGATACTAGACTGAAAGCTGTTGTTGTAGGCAAACTCCACCAAGGGCAAGTGCCTCTCCCATGTCCCACTAAAGTCAAGGACACAACCTCGAAGCATATCCTCAAGGATCTGGATAGTACGCTCGAACTGCCCATCAGTCTGAGGATGATAAGCCGTACTAAAGGTCAACTTAGTACCCAGGGCACTCTGCAAACTCTGCCACAACCTAGCAGTAAAACAATGATCTCTATCTGAGACAATCGTCACTGGGACCCCGTGCAACCTCACTATATCTTGAATATACAAGTCGGCAAGATGATCTACCGAATCTCTCACGCGCATAGGAATGAAGTGCGCCGACTTAGTCAATCGGTCTACAACCACCCAAATAGCATCACCACCCCGCTGAGTCCTCGGAAGACCTACTTGAAGTCCATGTTGCCATGCTCCCACTTCCACTCGGCAATAGGCAAGGGTTGTAACAAACCCGCTGGCCTCTGATGTTCGGCCTTCACTTACTGACAAGTAAGGCACCTAGACACGAAAACTGCCACATCTCTCTTCATACCCCGCCACTAAAACTGGTGACTTAAATCCCGATACATCTTAGTGCCTCCTGGATGCACCGCAAGGCGTGAATGATGAAACTCTCGGAGTACCTCCTTTCGGCAAGACTCCGGCACAAACAAACAGTCTCGGTATCCCATACTCTGGTCGAAATACTCCGTCAAACCCTTCTCAACCTTCCCACTGGAGATCTTCTCTCGGAGGGATTCTACATCAAGGTCACGTCTCTGTGCCTCTAACACTCGAGTCACAAGTGTAGGCTGAGCAACAATAGAAAACAAGGCCGCAGCCTCAACGGATTTACCTAGAAGCAAATCAAACTTGCCAAGCGCAACTAACATCTCCCACTCCCGGATTGCTATACAAGCTACATCACTAATGGATTTCCTGCTAAGGGCATCGACCACAACATTGGCCTTCCCCGGATGATAGTGCAACTCGAAGTCGTAATCCTCAATAAACTCCATCCATCTCCTCTGCCTCAAGTTCAAGTCTTTCTGTGTTAACAGATATTTCAGACTCTTATGATCCGAGAACACCTCGAATCTCTCACCATAAAGGTAGTGCCTCCAGATTTTCAAGGCAAAGATCACTCCTGCTAGCTCTAGGTCATGTGTAGGGTAATTCTTCTCGTGTATTTTCAACTGACGTGAGCCATAGACAACCACTTTCCCCTCTTGCATCAACACACAACCCAAACCCTCTCTTGAGGCATCACAATAGACTGCATAACCTAACTCTCTCTCCGGAATAATCAAGACCGGAGCGGTGGTCAACCTAACTTTCAGCTCTTGGAACGACTTTTCGCAAGTCTCACTCCATACAAATTTGACTCCTTTCCGAGTCAGTCTAGTCAATGGCGAAGCTAACCTGGAGAAATCCTTGACAAACCGGCGGTAATACCCAACTAATCCCAGAAAACTGCGGATCTCAAACACACTCTTAGGCTGTACCCAATCTTGCACTGCCTCAATCTTGGATGTATCAACAGACACCGCTTCTCCAGAAACCACATGGCCTAAGAACTTGACTTCTCCGAGCCAGAACTTGGCATACAGCCTATGGGTTCTAAGTAACTTGAGCACCACTCTCAAGTGTTCCTCGTGCTCCTCCTCTGAAGATGAATAGATGCGAATGTCGTCCAAAAAAAGGACCACAAAGCGATCTAAGAATTCCCGGAATATCTGGTTCATCAAATCCATAAAGACTGCCGGTGCATTGGTGAACCCAAATGGCATTACCAGAAACTCATAATGGCCATACCGCGTATGGAATGCCGTCTTCGAAATATCCTCCTCCCTGACCCTCAACTGGTGGTAACCCGATCTCAAGTCTATCTTAGAGAAACAACAGGACCCCTTCAATTGGTCAAACAGATCATCTATACGGGGCATGGGGTACTTATTCTTAACCGTAGCCTGATTCAACTTCCGGTAGTCGATACAAAGTCTCAAGGCGCCATCTTTCTTTTTAGCAAAGAGGGTCGGTGCTCCCCACGGTGAAACACTAGGGCGAATAAAGCCCTTATCCAGCAATTCCTGGAGCTGAACCTTCAACTCAACCAACTCGGCTGGGGCAAAACGGTAAAGTGCCATAGAAATCGGCGCCGTGCCGGGCACTAGATCAATAGAGAACTCAATCTCTCGATGTAACGCCCTCAAAATAATAACATTAAACCCATCAATAATGACATGCATTGACATAAGAAATAAACCCTTCCCATTCACCAGAGTTGTTCATTACAAAAAGATACATGTTAACAACAAAAGCAAATGCCCTACGGGCTTACCGCTTTCCAAGTTAATACTTGGTTACCTAAAAAAAAAGAGTACTAACTCAAATACACATTAAGCCCTTGGCTTGAATTTACATGTATTACATCAAAAGATAACAAAAACAACAAAAGTCTGTCTGCCTCTAGCCTCCCAAGCTATGACCTTGGAGGTGGCATGCTACCTGCACCTGAAAATGATATCCCATAAAGGGTGAGCCACATATACTAAACCAGCTATGAACAATGACTAAAAGATTAGCAGTTGATAGATGGTCAACACAGATACATCCACTTATATCACATTTCGGTTTCATGACGTTTAAGTCCATGTAACATTTCATTTCCCATTTCTTTTTCAACCTTGAGTTTGAAAACACAGCTCAGAACCTGGCCAATTAGCTTAATGAGGTTTAGGCTCATTTTTAAAACACTTTCGAAATTCATGATGGATACACATTGTAGTGCTGTATCAATAGCATATAAAATCACTTCCTCATATCTCAAATAATACACATAGTAGTGCTGTATTAATGAAACAAAACACTTCCATACGTTTCAAATAATACACATTGTAGTGTTGTATTAATGAAACAAAACACTTCTATTTCGCAGCCTGATACACATTGTAGTGCTGTATCACCGTCACACAAAATCCTATTTAGAGGTCCATCCCCCATCTTCCCCTAAACCGCGGAGTACATCCCCCCATCTTCTCCCACACAACACAATGTATATAAACATAGATCATATACATAGTCAATCAATACAAAAGTTAATGTATTATTCCAACTGCTATATTCAATAACACACTCAGTTGATTAGTTTTAGTTTTCCTAATCATCATGCATTGTCTATAACAATCAAGACTATCCTCCACCGATAGCCCAAAGCAGTTATTTCTAAACATAAAATAAATGCATCAAATGGATATATAATCAACATTTCAACTTGGTGAGCAATAATTAAATTTGACTACACCCTTTAATTCCATACATCTTCAATTTTACCTTCCCAATTCAAATCTTCATCCCTCTAAATTAATTATACCAATTAATTTAACTATGTAATTAGGACATTTCCCATAATTAACATAACAACCCTGAGGTTCCATTTTCTTCAATAGATCATTATTAATCTCATTTCTTTCTATGCCAAATATGCAAATAGAGTTATATAAACAAAGCCCCAACTTTTCTAAAATTACATAAAAGCCCCACACTTTCACAAAATTACCAAAAACAACCCCAACATATCAAAATGCAAAAATTCAAAGACAAAACTCATAACGAGGAGTAGGTGTAGACAACCCATTTTTGACCGTCCTCAAGACTTGGACGTCACCGCTCGAACACTCGGTGATGATCCATGATTCGTGTTCGTTTGGAGTTCCCGGAGTCCTCGGCTACGCGCCTTGCCTCAGACCTCCGAACTTGACCGTTTTGTGTCTGGTTTTGCACCAAACACTTGTGCTTTGCCTTGGAGGGGCAGGGAATGCCTTATGAGGCATCCCCACACACCACCGGCAGTGGCTAGAGGCCACCGGCTGGTTGATGTTGCAATCGGCACTATATTGTGCCGGTCGACACTATTTTGTGCCGGTCGGCACTCTTTTTGGCAAAATGACCATTTTGCCCTGCCGACTACTGTTCAGTTGCTTTATGAGATATTTTAAGGCAGTTGTTTTGCATTAGTTTCCCCTCCATACACGTGTATGGAGGGATGAGCCCCTTTGGTGACTTAGCTTGTAAGCTTTGTTGCCTATAAGGAGAGGCTTCTTCTCTTGGCTCAAGGGTTAGAAAAATTAGAGAGTTAGACATTTGAGGAGAGGGAGAAGCTCTGGTTTTAGGTTAGAAATTCTATATCTATTCTATCTCTCTCTTGCTCTCTTATTTGTGCACTAGGTGTTTGTGTCTTACTATTGCACATCAACACCTAGTGTTTCACCTTTCCTTGGCTACTGAGGTCCCAAGAGGTTATTCTTGTTGTTCTTGACTGGTTTGAAGCTCAAGGAACCAACAACTTCAACCTTTGTGAAGAGGGTCAACAAGGGTGAGAAACTTACTTTTTTTACCCCATTTTTGCACTCCATTTTTGCCTGGTTTAAAACAGTTTTTGTGCTTAGTCTATAACATATAAAAGTTCTGTTTTTTAAGCCTCTTTATTGTTTATTAAGAGTGCTTGGTGGTTTGGGTAAGTTTGACCACCCTTAGGCCTTGAAAAGGGCACTTTTGGTGCTATTTTGTTGAGATTTGAGACCTTGGTGCTTGGGCCTCTTCACCACTGAAATCTTGAGGGATTTCAGTGGTGAAGATGGTGCCTTGAGGTCCCAAGAAGGAGAGGGCCACCCCTTCTCCTTGATGTCCTTGAAAAGGGCAAGATTTGGCCTCTTGAGGAAGCCTATGCTTGAGTGTGTGTTGAGCATGTTTGGACTGTTTTTCATGCTTATATTGCCATGATATAACATGATTTTAAGTTGGTTTTAGCACTCCTTGCATGCTTTGCATAGTTGCTTTGTAATACCTTGTTGGTCCCTTAACATGCCTAGGTTGTGTCCCTCTATTTCTAGCGTGTTTTAAGCCTAGATCCATGAAGCTTGTATGCTTATTTTAACATGTTTTAGGTCTGACCATAGTTATTTGGTTTGATTTTAGCATGCTTAACATAGCTCCTTTGTGTTTGGCTTGTTGGCCTTAAGAGCATGAGTGTGTAGCATGCCTTGCTTGCTTTATTTTTGTTGGTTTGGAACCATTTAGCATGTCATTTCAGTCCCTTTGGTGTGCTTGTATGCTTACCTTAGTTGCTCCTTTAGTGCTTTAAAAGCATGTGTTGGATGCTCCATGTATTGGTCATGTTGCATGCCTTTGTGCTTAAGCCTCTTAGATGCCATCTAAGTAGCCATTTGGCTTTGTTTTAACATGCTAAAACTCTATTTTAGGTTGTTCAATGCATGCCATATTTGTTTTGCATAAGTGTAGTTCAATGCTTCCATGACTTGCCTCAAGTGTTGAACCTATGTTGCATGCATTTGTTTATCTTGCTTAACATGATTTGGCATCATTTCATAGCATGATTTTCAGAGCCTAAATTGCATGCTAGTTGTCCATTGTCGTGCCCCTTTAAGTGTGCTTAAGGGTTGTTTGTTATGCTTAAGTGTTGGTGCCTTAACTTGTGCATGTGTGCATGTGTGTTTGACCCTCATGATTTAGCATTTTGGCCACTGTTTTGAGCCGTTTTAGAGTTGCCCAATTCATGTCTAAGTCCATCCTCCATTTGATTTGCATGCTTGCCTTGTATGCTTACTTGCATGTTTGCATTGTATTGCCATATTGCATACTAGTTGACATGCTTAGGACTTCATTGCATTGACATGCATGCTAAGCCTCTTGACCAAGTCAAGATAGAGGTTTGGCACCCTTGTTTATTTGTTTGCATTGTATGTACTTGAAATAGAAGTTGCACTCTTGGTTCTTTGGGCCATCATGCATGGAAAAGCGTGATTGGTGGTCCGAGAACCGAGGCACATCTTCCTTTGAGTCCAAAACATGATAAGGAGTGTGTTTGGTGCATACATGCTTTTAATTACATTGCCATGCAAGTTGTGTCCTCTACTGCTGTGAGTTGCAGGTTCTGCAGGCATTTTGTGCCGACCGTGATCATCTTGACACCGATGGATGAATTCAGTCGGTGGCACATACTTCACGGTGGTGGTGTTCTACCCACCGGTGGTGATCTCCAGTGCCAAGGAAGTATTCACGAAGTTTTGGCGATCTTGAGAGGAGAAGCGAAAGCAGAGGCAATCATGCATGACGGTGCGATTAAGCGAGTCGGCGTGTGATGCATCTGCCCTCTTCGGGGCATTCTTGCTTTAATTAACTTAGTTAATTTGTTAATTAATTTAGTGAATTTGTAAATATTTAATTAGCTTGCGTAGTTAATTAATTTGTATTATTCTTTTGGTCCCTCCGAGTGAGGGCAAATCTGTAA